>LSSL01000476.1:17130-70655 GCA_001953115.1 Smittium mucronatum | reverse complement strand
CTTTTTTTAATTTTTTAAATTAGTTTTTATAACTTTTTATTAACTTTTTATTAACTTTAAAATCAATTTCCCGTAAAAAAAATATAGAAAAGTTCGCCCTTTCTTTGCAATTGTTAGTATTTTACTATTAGATCACTTTTTTAGAAAATTTTGTTTAAAATTATATTTTAAAAACTACATTTCTTTCTTTTTCTTATATAATTTGGCCTTTCAGTAGTTTATTTAAAAAAATCACTTTCAATCTCGAAGTTAAAAAAAAAACAGATTTAAATAAGAAAGATTAGCTTACATCAGAACTTTTTTTTAATGTTTACGTCATTGGATAATAAAATTTATGATATAAATAATCCAGTATAATTGAGGAATAAATATATCTTTAAATTTTTATTTTTATTTATTTTTGATTTAATCGGTTTATTTTTTGTGAATTTATTATTTATTTTACAAAAATAACTCAAAATACTTTTGGATAAACTTTTGGATCAGGGAGAATATAGATTTTTAATGATTAGGCACCTTTAATAAAACCCCATTTTCAATAAAATATTAAAAAGGGATATTCACTAAAATTAAATTCATAAAAAAAGTATTAAAAAGTTACGAATTATTTTTTTCTAGCGTAAATTGTTGTAATAAAAATTTAAATATGTCAATTTTACTATTCAAAGCTTTTTTTTTTATGACAAATAAAAAAATGAATGATCTCTATAAACTTTTTACCATAAATGCGTTAAATTTGGAAATTAAAGATCTTCCATTAAAATTAATGTTTGAATAAAAAGCTTTTAGAATTATATATCTAAATAAACCATTACAGTTACGATGCAATAATTAATTTGAAATGTTATTAATGGGCTTGAGTCATTAAAATCCCATTAAATATAAAATAAACTAAAAAGAACCTTATGTTTCCTAAGCTAAGAAATATTGACAGAAAAACAAACGCCTTTTTATGGTAGCTACAACGAAATACCTATTCTTGCTCCGAAAAACTATTAATACAAGTATATATCAATAATTTTTATATTTTTCAAATATATGTCTATTTTTATAAATTTATCATATACTTAACTTATATTGACCGAAAACTTGTAAATTATACTTAGTCATTAATTTAATAAGTTTTAAAAAAAAATTATTAAAAAAGTCAGTAACTCAAAATAATTTACTCTTTTATTTATTTTTTATTTTGGTTTATAACATATGAAAAATGCTAATTATCCCGTTAAAATTAAACTTTCGTCATATCAAAACAAAAAAAAATTAGAAAAGTTTATCGATCTATTTTTCTGTTTTATAGGAGTGAATTTATAGTTGAAATATCTATTATTTTACCAATTACATTTATTAATATCTTTCAAAACATATTTTTTAGAAATAGCCCGTTTTTCGTATTATTAATCAACTTTTTTATATAAAATATTATTTTTTAAAGTTAAAATTAAATAACTATCAAATAATAAATTTTTTGTTTAATTATTTATAATATATATATATATATATATATATATATCAATAAAAGTATTGATTATAATTGTATCTTTAAAATCAATTCAAAACGAATTTTACTATTATTTGAAAGGTCAAATAATAAATTTCAAGAGTTTTTTTATAAAACGACCAATTTTGGATTTTTAATTATTTTGGGTATTATTTAACTATAATATGCAATAATATACCAAATTTAAATTTTAAAAATCGTTTCGATACATTTTTTAACTAAATACAACTAGCCCTTTTTTTCATATCACCGATAATATACACATCGATATATCTTTTTCGAATTAGAAAAAAAAAACAATTTTTTTCGATTTTATATTTTCAAAAGGAGATAAAATCATACATACCAATTTTTATACACTGAGCAATTCAAAAAAAAATTGCTTTTTTAGATATCTTTGAATTTTGACATTCATTTTTAACACTTATAATAATTATAATAATCATTTTGATTATAGCTATTTTTATGGTTATTATACTCTGAATCTGTAAGTTTTTTAATAAAAATACTGTATTTATTATCAATACAATAAAAAATCAAACATTTGGTCCTTTTTCAGATTTAAATAAAAAATAAATGTTATATTTATTTGGTATTGGTGTTAAATCATGGTACAAATTAGTAAAAATATAGGTGATGTATAGCAGAAAAAATCGATAAATGATTTTAAACATCTATTATAGAAATACATAATCAAATTTTGATGTTTTTATTAGAACATTGAAAAAAAATATGCAAAATTTTTTTGTATTTTATATAAACACAAAACTTATTATCATAACTTCAATAGCAGAATAAGATTGAAATTTTTAGTGAAAGTTCTTTCAGATATAAAACTAACACATCTTAAAAAATGAAGCATGAATTTATTTTCATGTTATCTTATTAATTTTATAAAATAGAATTTTTTTTAAAAATCATTCAAAATCAACCTAGAAAATAAAAATATAGGTTAGAATAGAAAATAATATAAAATAAAAAAAGGATTTCTATATTTAAATTTTATTTTAAATCATTATTTTTATTATTTATCTATATAGAGAGCGGTTATATAGAATTCAATTATTAATGACTGATTAAAAATATTAATTACTATCGAAATTGTTTATTGAATTCCAGTTAACAGTATATATTATTCTGACCATTACTGAGTGATTGATTATTATAGATTCTTTAAATAAGGCCTCATCAAACACTCATGTTTTTATGCAGCTGAGAATCTAACGTCTGCATTTCTATAAAAGATTATGATATAGATTTTCAATCGGCATAAAAGAGAGAATTCGGATTTATTATTCTACATATTTGCACTGTAGTTACGATTTAGGTTAACTGTGTAGCCAAAAGAAAATTAAATCTTCTTTTTAACCTGCCATCGGAGATTTCAAACTGTGATGTCTTAGGATCAATTCTGTTAAACAATAAAAATGCCATTATTAGGATATATCACAAATTCTAGACCATATTACTTGATTAACTGATAATAATTTCAAGAGATTGGAGGAATAAATTCATTGATATGATCAATGTATCAAAAATTGGTTTTATAAATTTCTATATTATTCAAGATCAATTATAAATAAAGACAAAGAAAATTGAAAAAAAAAAATTAATTACGATTTTTTTTTATTTTTGAATCAAAAATATGCTTTATTTGTGTTTTTATATCTTTTAAAATAAATTCACAACATCAGGATGTTTATTTTAAAAATATTATAAGAGTTTTATGTGCTAAATCGAAAAATTTCAGTTAAAATAGTTGTTTTAGTATGGAAAAAAAATAATAAAAAAAAATTATCAAAATATTTTAAAATATAAAAAAAAAATATTTAAAAGCTTTAAATTTTAAGGATTATGGTATTTAAAGATTGAAATGACTTTCAAATTTCATGTAACTCTAATCTATTTTTTTTATAATATAAAAGAATGATGCAACATCAATTTCATGAGAAAAATTAATAAGTAACATCATGAAAAAATATAATTGTGAATTATATAATTTGACATGAAAGATTTCTAATAAAGGATATTTTTTTAAAATCATTTTTAATTTATTTAATCCAATGTCAAATAAATTATTTTGATTACATCTAGTTGTTTTAAATGAAAAAAGCTTTATCTTTTTTTCATTTTTCGTATATTATAATTGGGAATTTAAATTGTGTTTATAGTATTTTTTTACATCTAACATGATTATTTGAAAGAAAAAAAAGCGATTTTAAAAGAAAGGGAAATTTCTGCGTAAGTTTTAATAATATTTATTTTTCTAAAAAACGATTTTTTGAAAATAATAAAAAGAATTTAATAATAAATTTAAATAGAATTTAAATTTCAAGCCAAGAGATATAAAAATTGTAAATTCTTTTGATTTAAATCGAGTTTATTTAATGATGCTTTTTTAAAAAATAAAAATTTAGTATTACATATTTAACCTGTATGAAATTATAAATCGACAAGATTTTGTTGGTATTAATGCTTAAAATTAGCCAATTTAAAAAATAAATACAATCTTCAAAGCCTTAAAATGCAAAAATTTCGAAATTAAACTAATATTAAATAATTAAAAAAATGAATAACAAATAATTTTACTTTATATGCAGTGGAAAATTGAATTTATATAAAGATATTATTGATGATAAAATTTACAATTAATGTTTTTATATTATTTTAGGCGGATTTTCAAATTAAAAATATAAAATTTCTTTTATTTTTACTTTTATTGAAAATTTTAAAAACAACTAATACATATTTTTTTATTGAGTCGCCACAATGAGGGTAATATTGTGCTAAATCTAGTAAATATTTTTTCAAAAATATTCTTCAAAAAAACGATATTCCACCAAAAAATTTTATATTAAATTTTAGAAAATTAGTATAAAAAAATCCAAAATCCAAGAATGCGTATGGTTTTTTCTAAAAAAATTCACCTTTTAGTTCAAGTAGATTTCAAAGTTGTTCTAATGAGTATAAACTCATATTTTCTGATTTTGGGACGCATAGGCTACCCCATCTTTTCTAATTTTTATATAAAGTACAATTTTAAATTTATTAATCCAGTACATCCTTATCAAAAAGCTGCGGATAGTTTGAGAAATAAAAAAAAATCTTAAAATTTTAAAAAATTATAGATTTCTATTACTTACCAATTTTCTTTTTTTTTTGGTTCATTGGATTTATTACACATCAAAATTTAAAAAAAATAACCTATTTTCACTGTAATTATATTTCTTTTTTGCATAAGATTAGCTTTCTTGGATCTAACAATCCAAAAAAGTATTAGACGTAAGAAATTTTTATATCAGACTATATAACTTTGTACTAACTCTAAAATTACCTAAATAATTTCCGAGATTATATTCACCGTATTTATCTATAAAAAAATTAAAGAAACTCTTCTCGGAAAATTTAATGGGCACATTTTTCATAAATGAAAAGAGAGGTCTATTGATACAAAAATCAGTATTAGAATAACTCAAATTTAAATTTTTGTTATATATTTGTAACATTTGATCCCAGAAACTTTTTAATACATTTAAAAGAATAAATAGAGTTTCGCATTGGATTTTTCTAGAAAAAAATTCTGGATTTTTATCTTAATCTGGAAATAAAGCTTGGTATATAATGAAAATCTGATTGTTGAAACATGGTTTCTATTAAACTAGTAATCGGTGGAATTTACTTTTATTCCGTTGATCTAGAAATTTTATTGAGTTTATAAATTTTTGTACTGGGGGCGATATCTAAATTAACTCAAAACTTACATAATCATTATTTCTGTTTATATACTAGATTTTTGTGATTTATTTTGTAATTATTTACAGCTTATAGCCTTGTTTACCTTCTCAGAACCTGATCATTGAAATAAATCTAAGGATAACTGCGATATTTTGACCTTTTTTCTTGTTATGCATACATTGAAAACTCCCCTTAATTTGATTGTTTTTTTAAAATTATTATATATGTCTAATAAAAATTAGTTAAAACCAATTTAAAACCTAGAAATTCTCTCCTAATTGCTCTTCATATATGATTATTCTTCATTATCTAATATATAAGCAGTGTTCTGACAGCAATTTTTATTCTAAGGGAACTAATTCAGATCAATTGATATGGATTTCACAGATAAAAAAGCTTTTTCAAACGGTGTTTAATGATTCTGAAGTCTTTACCTAATAATTTCTTAGATATTACCTATAATTAAACTCAGAATTTATATTTATATCAGGCTGGGCTGAGTGAAACTTAAGCTTAAGACAAATGTCCAGTAAATGAGAGTATACTCGAGACTTTTGAGCATTTTTGTTAAATTTTTTTACCGATAATTAAAAAAAGTCAATAGAAGCATGCTGATATTGGATAGTTCTTTCTTTATATTGGAGTTTACAGTTAAATTTATATAATTTTCAATGTAAAGTACCTCTTATAGTTGATTAAAATTTAATTAACAATGAATCATGTTTTTTTGATAATGTTTTATCGAATTGAAAAAAGACAATTTAAAGTATGATTTTTTCTTCTCTATTCGATCCAAAGAGATTGTGTGATAATTTAATTTAAATTTAGATAATATTTTTATAACAAAATTTTCTAAAAAAAATCTTTATAAATCAAACTAAGCTGTAAAATGAATTTTTTTTTCCATTTTTTCATGTTTTTTGGAGGATAGAAGGTTTTTATATAATCTGATAAATGAAAAATGCACAGCTTTGAAGAAATGAATTGTATTGTTTGGTAGATTGTTCGGGTAATGTATTGATTGGGGTAAATTATTAAACGTGTGATGTTTTATAATTTCAAGAACTTTTATTAGTTAATAAGAATTATTTTAATTTCAAAGATGTTTTCTTTAATTTCCCCCACAAGATTAAAGATTATATTTAAATAAATACAAGATATTTTTCACAATGATTTTTATTATTTTTTATTGGTCAAATATCTTAAATTTTGTTGACTTTTTTGTTGAGTTTTTTACATACGTAATATATATATTTTTCTATAAAATAATATATCCAATATAATCATTATACTAAATTATTCAATTGATATGCCCATAAAAACTAATTTTTGAACTAAATTAGTATAACAACCTTTAATGAATTCAAAAAAAATTATTATCTTTATTGAAGAGAAATAATAGTGGTTCAATTTGATATTATATAATTTATATTACGATCCCTTTTCTCTTTAAATATGTGAATAGCATGTAGAAAATTATAAAAAAATATTTTAATCGGGTATTTTATTAGAGAAATAAACAAATGAATAAAATAAGGTCATCTTCTTTCTACTCTCTTTTTCATTTAAATATCTTCGTAGTGGTCTTTTAGCTTAAATTTTATCATTTATTTATAGCTCGTAACTATTAGATAAAATTAAGTCTAACGTAATATTTTCACATTTAAATAGATGATTAAATATATAATACGTATCATTTTTAACATAGTTTGTTTTATGAAAATTTTAGAAGTATTTTAATGACTGGTAGGAATGTAAAAAACCAAACTTTATCACTTCAAATGCAGAAATATGCCTACGTAAATGAACTTATTCAAGAATCTATTTAAAATTATATTTATATGCGAATTTTTTTATCATAAATATCTATATTTTATTCATCTCTAAATCTGTGTATTGGTTTGATTATGGTTTTTTTTTTCAATCAATCGCTGTTAAATTTCCAAAACTTTAAAAAATTTCTGCAAGAAATTTGTCTGTATTAATAAATTTTAATACATCTAGATCATCAAGAAACTGCAATTTCAAAAGATCAATCTAAAAATTGATCTTTTTTATTTATTTTTCCAAATAAAATTTATAAAGTAATCCCAACTTTGTATAAATTTATTAAATATTATTCAAATATAATTTGAATTGAAGATTGAGAAACCGAAAAATATTGAAGAACAAAAGTAATAATAGAATTTTTCAAACCCATTTTTGGTCGAACATGCTTTCCTCTGTTTTGAATAAGAATAATGTTGATGAAATCAGTCTTAATATTTTTTTTATAGAAATGAGCACAAGCGTAAACATTATTCCTTTTTTAGAAAGTTAAAGCACGATATATAAATATATATCTATCTAATTTAGTTTTTGTATGAGTACTGAAGATTTGAAAAAATTCAGTAATCTTTCCAAGTTATCAAATATTTATAGCATTAATTTTTCGCAAAATTTTTCAAAATTACATAAAGGATTATCTTATTATACTAAATATAAATCATTTCCTTGGGATTCAAATAAAAATTTGAATTCTATTGTTTCAATCTTTTTCAAAAAAACTCCATTTTATCCAGTTTTATGTGTATTTAGCAAGTGGGAAATTTCCCACTCAGATATTATACGTTTTGATAAACTTATAAACCCAATCAAGGAAGTTTTCTGCAAATCTGTATAATTTTCTTTTATAGTACTATTAAATCTTTTAGTTAATTGTTTGTTGAGCTTTCAAATAAATTGAAAATTCCGCTCCAATTCGAATTTTTTCAAAATACAATTCATTTAACTTTTTCACGATCCTTCCACTCTGGGAAATTGTAACTATTTTTTCCAAAACAAATTTTTTGAAGTTTCGAAAAGCCTTTGAGTGGGTATTAAATGTATTTTGGAAATATCAAATTTTACATTGTCTTTATAAGCGTCTCATTCCGAGTTTATAAAATCTAATTTTTTCTTAGATGCGTGGTGCCAGCAGATTACTCTTTCCATCCGATTTTTATACAGAATATTTTCTTTAGCTATGACTTCAGCGGAGTCGTATATTATAGTTTTTTCTGGAAAATTTTAGCCTAGATATTTAAGTTTCCTATTGAGGTTTTCTAATACCCACAGATAAAAATTATAATCATCATTTTTTGTAACACCTATTTTCACGGGGATAAATTTCTGACCTATATCAGTAAATCCAGAAATTATTAATGGATAATTTCAATGTATCAGCCTAAATTTGGAGTCAATATGTATATTACTGGATTTTGAGAAAGATTCTGTAAGAATTTTCGAAGTCATTATATATCCTAATCCGTTTATATTGGATGAATAATTAGAAAAATAAAGCTCCTGAAAATCAGATTTTTATTCTATAAATTTACATCTTTGCTCGAAATTTTCAGTATATGTTTTATTTTTTTTATTTTATTTTGTTTTGTAGTTATATGTAGTAGTTTATACGTTTTTAATATAAAAAAAATTACCATTGAAGTCTAAAATTCTTTTAGATTGATTATTTTTTGCTTCATATTGGACTTAAGTCTAGAATTTGTTTTTTTTTTCCTACACACCTCTTTTCAAAAAAAAGCAATCTTCCAAACGAATTTTCGAAAAAAAAGTTATTGAATCCACAGAATTTTTCGTTACAGCTTTCAAATCTCCCATAAAATTTATCAATCTTCGTTTAGCACACTTATATCGTTTATATTTGAAGCTAAAAAGATGTTTTGGGAAGGAGACTCTCCATTTTTCAATATTATTTCCGTAAAATTAATTTTCGACTAATAACTATTCTCTAGGTTTATAATTTATGTTTGAATTATTGAGTATATTTATTCTAAAATTACCCCTAAGAGTGAAACATCTTGCCCTGGTTTAGGAGCTCAATAATGTACTTTTAGAATCACAATAAACTAAAAAAACACACAGGGTTGTGCTATTCTCAGCTGGGAGTAGTGGAGACAGCGCACAGCGATTCGGAGGACAGCGATTCCAGATGAGGACCATCTCGAAACAGGAGGAACCGATCGTTTAGCACAGCTGAGACATAGTCTAGTGCACAAGTCCAGCGTTCGACAGTCAGACGGATCTCAGCGTCTAACAGCTATTTGTAGGAAAGCCATGATGGTCGAACCATCGTTTGTTATGGAGCTTAATTTAATTTTTCCTGTTATAATTAGGCTCTTACTAGAAGATCAACAGCTCCAATGAACTATTGTCCATTGAAAAAGAGCTTAATTATTGACCGCAAGTAACCTCAGTTATACACCTATTTGAAGCAATGGCAGAGGGGGTCTCATTATAGTTAGATTGCATCTTTTTCTCGTAGGTATGCATCCGGTAATCCAGTAGAGGAGCTTATTTTAGTTAGGATAATAGTATTTTCTATACGACTTTTTCTTTTTTTTACATTTTTTTAGTGTAGTTTTGAATGACTTTATCTTAAAATAAAATTACGAGATATATAAAAAAAGCCTCTATAAGTAAAACCATAAAACTTATATGTTATACACGTATTAATATATATATATATAACAAATGTAAGTAAGACGATATTATGTTATTGACAGAGGTATCGGTACTAGCGTATGGTAAATTACGAAAAAATAAATTTAAAACAAATTTTACTGGATAATTTTATTTTATATAAAGAAAAAATATTACTTAAGTCAAAAACTCAAAAAAAAAAAAAACAGCAAAATTCTAGATATTTTACCAATAAAAAATATATAAAATCAATGTGAAAAAAATCTTGGATTTATTTGGATAAAGTCTTGGATCTTGTAGGTAAATTAAAGAAAATTTTTTGGAAGTTAATGATATTTCTTGTTAAAAAATAAAATTTCTTGCAAATTATTAAAATAGATTGTGTTTAATAATTAACCATTGATTATACACTTACATACATTTATCTCAGATACTTTTTTTTTTAAATTTTTGATAAAAGACAGTATATCACACGTGTCTCGATTTTTTAAACTGGATCCAATACAAAGTTATTAATAAAACATTATTTCACAGGTTAAAATTATCTATAAGAAATTTAAAAGGGTATTATAGCACTCCCCCACTCTGAAATATGTTTGTAGAATTATTATTTTTTGACTTAGGACTATTATACTATGTAGTTTGCGCGAATAATACACCTCTTCTGATATTTTTTCATAATAAAATTAGATTTTATGAGTTTTTTTAGCACTGTGTTAATAAAAATTTCCGAAATAGTCATAAATTACTGTGTTTTTGAAAGTATTTTTTGACTCACTTTCGTTAAAATATAAAAACACTAACTATTAGGCACTGCTTTTATGAAAATTATCCGAAAATTTTTTTTTTAAAGAAATATACTGTTAAATTTACTTAAATTTAGATTTTGCTTATATCCCATCTTTTATGCTTTTCATTTTATTGATATGCTTTTAATCTACATTTTAACTTTTTTTTTTTTTCAAAATTTCCTGAAAATTTTCTTAATCTGGGTATTTTCTTTTATCTTTATTTTTTTAAAAAAGAATTCTACTTTCAATTATTCAAATTATTATTGATTAATTCTAATATAAAAAGATAAAAAATTTTCACTAATAAAAAGTAAACGAAAAAACCAATCAATCAATAGACGCTCTTTTTTTTTTTCAATATATTTCTACTCTTTTTGGATAGAAATTATTTTTTCGGAATTTTCGCTATAACAAGATATACTATAACATGTATTCTTCGTTAAGATTCCGCAATATTTTCCCTAGCTTGGAAATAAAAAAGGTGAAAGGAGAACGGTAAATGAATTTTTTTTTAAAAATTTTATTCCACAGAAAAATCCAGCAAGAGCAAATTTCAACTAAAATTCACGAATTTTTAATGAAAATCAAGTATTTTACAAAAAGATGCATATATTTCCATTAGTTGAATTAAGACATTTATCAATTGTCCCTAGGCTCAAGTTATAATTTTTCTCATATTTTTAAGCATTAATTATTAAAAATTCCCCAAAATTTCGATTTACAAATATTAAACAAAATTTATTAGTCATATGATAACATTTAGCGAAAAATTAATTCGAATTTTGATCCATCAGCGCTACTAAGGTTAAATTTCTGTCTATTTTTGCTATTCTCCCTTAGCCCTTTCAAGGCCAATGGTACAAAAATTGGCATTGCCTTTTTGCTCAATTTTTTTCATTGGACTTATTTTATTTATTTAAAAGGTTGGATATTGAAATCGATACATCGATCTAATTATTAAAATTCAGATAATAGTGTATTTTATAAACAAAAAAAAATAATGCATTCGATTTTGGGAATTTCGGAATTTTGCGAACAAGCTCAAAGCAAAAATGTAAAGCACTTTATGTAAATTAGAATTAAATAAGGTCTATTTTGATTCTAAAAATTCCCCAAATATTGGAGTACTAAAAAATAATAAAGATAATTATGTACACTAAATAACACTTTAAACTTGTGCTTTTATGAAGCGCGAAAATAAGTGAAAAACCCCCGATCAAGGAATAGGAAAAAAAGTTAATACTCGGGACAATTTTCAAAAACATCTTCATGGTTATCATCTTCTTCTCCATTATCGAAATCATCATTTAAAGGATAATTTTGGTTTGAGGCCTGATTTGATGTGGAATCATTGGAAGAGCTGGCTGCAGAGTTCTGAGATCGATTATGATCGATATTTTGATTATTTAAGTTAGAAATCTCGGTATTGGATAGGGGTTCAAGATTGGAAGATCTTTCAAAAGAATCCTCTGGGATCTGATTGGAAAAAATAGAGATCGCGGCCTGACGAAGGGGATTCAGAGATTGTCTAAGCATATTTATAAGCCTATTACCCCCTGATTCATTTTGTGAATTTCTGGAAGAATCCTCATCATTAACACTTTGGAATTCCCAAATCACTGGAGCTGTATTTTGACCGTCTTCAGGAAAAGACGATGTGGAGCTTGGATCGAAATCTTGATTTTCAAGCGAAGTTGAGTAGTGTAAATCTTGATTTGGATCAACGTCAAGGCTTCCATCCAAGTTAAAGATAGTGGCCATGTTATCAGCATCCCCGAATGGTTCTAGATCATTATCTGATTCCGAGCTTCCAATGTTATCTATGAAATCCCTTAAATCTGCTCCTGGAGCTTCCCTTCTAATCCAGGGCAAGATTCTTCTTAGAACCCTTTCCATTAATCCATCGTCAAAATTAGTATTATCCAAATCATCTAAAATTCCATCAATGTCGCTAGATCTAAATTGTCGGGATAAATTAGTTCCTTCTTGGTTGTTTAAGAATTCATTGACAATATTGATATCATCCGAAGGTGGAAGTGGATCATAATCAAATGAGTGATTTTTGACAATCTCTGGTGGCAATTTGGATGACAGGGATTTGAAATCAGAAGCTATTATATGGCGGCTCAGGGTGTAGGGGATGATATATGTGCAATAATTTTGAGAAAGCTCGAATCCCATTTTTAAATCAGGGTCTGTAGTATCAAATGCGACAGTTTTTTTAAAGTCAAAGTCAACAATTAATGACCGAGCTTCATAGTAGCGTTGTAGTGCAGAATCAATTCCTGCTTTGATCCAATGCGAAGCCTCCCGGGATCTGTAAAGAGAGAAATTTCGTTCAACAAATAAACTACACAAAAGTTCCATATGAGTATAGGACTCCTGGTCGATACTAAGAATAGGCTTGAAAAAAATAAGATCTTCGATTTCAGGCCCATAAGAGATGCTAGCTTTACTTAATAACTTTGGGATGACAGAAGGGAAGCAAAGTATAGCCTTAGTGAGCAAATCTAAACTTTGGGTGTGAAGAGATAAATCCAAATTGTAATCAGTAGGAGATTTAAAAGAGTTTTTTTTGTAGTCGTTTAACTCGACTGAAAATTTGGATGTAGCACGAGAATACATCCAGTTAGGTAATTTTGTAGTGGACCAAGGGTAATCTACAAAGAATTCTTCAACATAATTAAATTTTCCAGCTTTTATAGCAAAATAGTCTAAACAGAGAGCAGCACATAAAGGGTCTGTACTTGGGTCTAAACTCAAGAGAGCCTTATTAATTTCAAAGGCAGTATGCCAGCATCCTAATTTAATGTAGAAAATGGATTGGTGTATGGGTTCAGGTTAAACTTTCATAATTCTGAATAAAAAAATTATGATTAAATTAAATACCTCTTTTTGCAAGTAGATTTATTTGGCGGAACAAAGAAATAAAAATAGATCTGTTTTGAGATCTTCTGTAATCCATTCTGCACATCCCTGAAGATAATGAAAAGCCAGGACCAAAGGAAGACTCTATTGCAAACAAGGCTTTTTCTAAATTTAATAAATGTGAAGGAAGGAAAAAGTTAGTAAACGCAGATAAAATTTCTGAGGTGAAGAATCTAGAAAACAATATAACAATAAAAAAAATGTAACATACCAATATATTCTTCCACTTCTTCGACAGTACCTCCACTTTGTTCAAGAGATAAGGCGTGTTGTAGAAGAGTGTCAACATGATAAGGATGCTGATTCATAATCCCAGCGATTACGTAAGGATCGTGGGTATTGAGACAAATAGAAAATTCGATTTGGGTTTCTTTATACCGTTTCGAGTATTCAGCTGTAAACCATGTTCCTAGATCATGAGTCTTTAATGAACGGTCTTTTACATCAGACCAATCTTTGTTATTTAAATCTATTGGAACAATGGATAATCCATTGTCACGATTCATAGGGGGCCAAGTAAAACCGGGTTTAGCAAAAATGTATCTTTTCCTTTCCAGACCAGGGTGAAGACGATACATTCGTGACTGCTTAGTATCTTTTGCAACCTTGTTAAATTCGGAGCCTAACATTTTTTTTATTTCTTGCTCGGCATTCATTCTGCGTATATCAGAAGATAAAAGAGATTTGGATAATTCCTCTTTTCTGATAGCCTCCACGGAGGTAGAAGGTTTAAAAGCAGAGCCATTTTCAAGTGTCGGATCAGATTGCAAATTGAGAAGGGATAATTGGCTTTCCAGATCTTGTAAAGTCATTTGATTAACCTTTTTGGATTTTCCATTTTTTTGAGACTTAGACTTTTTGTTTGATTTTTGTTTGGCGTTATTAATTGCTTGGGGTTTTTGATCACTTGGTTTAATAGCATTTTCATCCAAAATAGCATCGGGTGAATTCTCTTGGCTTCCAAGGAGTTGATTTTTTGAATTCTCCGGCTTTTTCTTTTTTTTGGGAATTTGTTCTTCTTCCTGTAGTAGAAGGAAAGGATTAGTAGGAATTTTTGCGGCTTTTTTCTTTTTTTTCTTTATTTTAGGTATATCAGAGACACTATCCAAATTTTCTGCATGTGAAACGGGGTTTAAATCTTTTACCGCAATTTCATCCTGCTCTTCGTAGTGTTCAAATTGTTTCTTCTGAACAGAGGCATTTATTCTATCTATGTTCGCCTGCAAATCATCATAGCCCTGACTTTTAAGTATTTTTTTAATAGCACGGGAAGACATATTTCGAAGTCTGAAAGGATATGCCGGAAGTAGTGGCAAGAGTATATAGATAAGTTGGGTGAAATCTTTTATCAATATTCTGGAATATAGCAAATAGAAAATTTTTATGAGGGGTAATCGAGATTTTCTATGTCTACAAAATAAAAAGATTGACTCGCAATCAAAATTTGTAGCTCAAACTTAAATAAATAAGCGAGGCTTTAAAAGCTGGATTTGAATTCCAAAATAATTACTCAGTTAATGGAAATAGAGTTGGTGGAATAAATAAACATCAAATTGGTCTTGAAAAGCCTTCAGCTATCCCCAGTATTATAGGTTGATATTGGCGAATCACTTTCTAAAAACCCCAAATGCTTTCATAAGTACCAAATGGAGTAAGGCGAAGGGGAAGTTAGTTGGGATTTGTTGCTAACTCAATAATGACTTGAGCGCTATGATTACGTCAATTTGCAAAAATTTATTTACTGTCATCCACCAATTAAAAGAACATTACTAGCAATATTTATTTCAGTCAAGAAAAAAAGCAGTGAACGTAAATATTGGCTATAAAATGAAAGATAAATTTGTCCCAAAAGAATTTTATTACATGAAATGACAGTTTGCCATTACGTTGCTAGTAAATTAACCCTGTCAGAGCCGATGATGCAAAAAATGGCTTTCTTTATATGCTCAATGTTGTCATAAACTAATATAATGTGTATTATTAGATAAATCAAAAAAATGATCCAACTGAGATTGTTAATATACACAAATTGGAGCAAGGCAGGAACTTGGGCCCGGAAAGGGTTAAATTGCATCATCATTTATAGCTAGCATTCAATCTCGACTGCTCTCAACTTATGGTAAACACACATTTTATTGGCCAAATTGTTGCATTTTACTTGATCTGAAAATTTATTTTAATATTTTTACAGTGTCAAAAAATCAATTTTAAACATAAAAAATTAATAAAAGGTTTGAAAAATTCCAGCCAACTCTCCTCAGCCGCTCTAGCAGCTAATTACCCACTGAAAACTGTTCATTGGTCAAATTGCTGTAATTTGTAAAAAAAATTTCTCAAATCGGAGTATGTTTAGTATTATGGATTCTGAAAAGCTTATTATCTAGATTTAATATTCTTTTATTATATTTTATTACATAGCCTCATCCTGTAAAGTCAAAGAAAACAGCAAGAAATTTTTTTAATGCACCAGACCCATTTTCATATTGGAATTTACAATAATTATTATGCTTAATACATTTCTAAACTGTGGGAATTTTGCAAAGTAAAAGCTGATTATGATCGAGTTATTCAACTCATTTAGGGTAAAAAATAATTTATCTTATTCAAATAGATGGAATATAATAACTATCTTCTAACTCAATATCAAATCCATTAGATTTATTAAAAATCTCCTCAATGGTTGTTATCAAGAGTTAGCTACTGTATAGCTAGGCCAGAAGACCTGCTAATTTAAGTTATCAAAAGACACTCCCATTTTTTCAACAAGGGATGACCCTATCATCTTTCTTTTGTTCATTAGTACCTAAATATAACTCCTGAGTGTATCAGATATATGTTGAATATATCCGGACATAATATCCACTCATAGGAGTTTTTTTATTGTCGTTAATAAATCTCTCCGAATATTAACAAACAATTAGTGTTTTTTGCGTGTGGGTCGACGAGATTCTAGTAAAAAAAATTCATATGATTATTATATGAGTATTTACTTTGTATGGAGTCTGATCATTATGTTAATGAGTTTGGTATAATTTCTTTACATAGGCATCCCCTAGGTTTTTTTGCTTTTTCTACATCAAATATGATGTTAATTCAATAGCATGGCATTTTCCATCATTTATTTATGTGTATATTGCCGAATTTAGGGAATGTCATTACATCGAAGAGTCAGCAATTTTTAATTGTGCTTATTGGTGGATAATTTGAAGAGGATAACATTCTCAAATTATTTTACCTGGAGAAATATATCTATACTATGCCTTATTAAATATATTATTTGAAGTTTCATTCAGCGCCTTCATGAGAACTGGGAACACCAATTGTTGATATATTTCTTTTGGGAATTCCCTATCTAAGTAATACAAATGCATAGTCCTTTATAAACTAAAATGCTTCTCTGGTGTTGTAAATAAATGTCATATATTCTATTGTTTGTTGACCAGATATCGATTTGATTAAGGAGTCATACAAATTCAAGTATAAAAAATAATGGTAGACAGTGCTTTAACCGGATACACATCTAAAAAATCATTCGTTTGAAAAAATAATCTCAATGGGTTAATTTTTAATATCTTTCATTTCAATGAAATGTCGCTTTTCCCCTTTCCCATAAAGAACAGTGAATACTGTTCAAGAATAAAAGGTTTTCAACTTCTTGGATCTAGCAAGAATATCTTGAACTTATGTTAAAGACATCGGATTATTGAAGGGTTAACGGACCATGGTACCAGACTCGATATTGCATATCGGCTTCACGAGTGTCATCACCACCAATTAACAGTTAATTTTCCGAATCACTTGGAATCATATCGCTTGAAAACTATTCAAATGTATTGTGAATCCTTCGTCACCTGTATCTTATTGTATTCTAAAAGTAAAATTTTTTCCCGAGACGAGCTGTAACACGCCTTTTCATTAGTTTTCATGTTAAAATCCCCAATAAACATTTTTATTCATTTTTTAAAGTTTTAAACTGCGAGAATATCTTGATTCGGGGACCATTATTTTCGGTTAATCAGTCTGAAAATTTTGTCCAATGAAATGAAATTAAATATTGATATTTTTTCATGACATCACATACCGCTTCTCGAAAAATGAATCTAATTTCGTTCTGAAATCTGAAGAGATTATGAAAAATAGTCCCTTTTAGCTCCCTATCATATTTTGATTATTTCTAACCGTCTAGATAGGTTTAAACTAATAGGTTAAAAAAAAATCTTATGTGAAGGATTAAAGAATCTATTAAACCTTCGGGAACTATTTTTGTATCTCAATTTTTTATTTGAACCATTATTTGTAAAAAATGCTACCTCTAGCGATAATTCCTGTTACAATTTGTTTAAACCTATATAAGCCTTATCATGTGTGTCTTTAAAAAAAAAAGTTGGAACTCATTCAAAGATAATAGTCGATTTTTCCAAAATATATACCTCTTTATTGTAGACTTAGTTAGGTGCATTGCTGATTTTATTGAATCCATTTGGCAGAAATCTTGAATATAATTAAGAGTATTCTTAGTAAGAGTTGGTCGAAATGAAGATAAAAATGCATAGAATAGATATTTTCGATGATAGTTAGTCGAAAAATCTATTATTTCCCCAGATTTTTGTATCATTAATTGATTTCTGCTTCATTTTCATGAGATTAAATTATCAAGTTTTTTACAACATCCCTAAATGCTTATTTATTTTAATAGCCACATTTAATATTTTATCTATTTAATTTTAATCATTTAATTAAAAAAAGGAGTTAAAATAAACTCTTGTTAGTTGAATACATCTTTTTGGACCTCTTATTTATAAAAAAGTCTGGATATAACTCCCCATGAACTGAGAAAATTTCAAGAAATCTCAGTATTTTCGAAATATTTTTCAATTTTAGTGATATTTCAAAACCAAAACACGAAATACAAAAGAAACTGAAAGTACACTCCATATTGTTGATATATCATATATTTTATGTTCTTTTATTCAGGATGTGAATTATTATTTTTCATATCTAGAGAAAATAGATATTTAAGATGGACTGTCCCTAATATGGAATAGAGCTCATCATTCATTAAAATCAATCATTTTACATTCTGTTCGACATTCCTCATCTTGGGCTCTGGTTATAGATTTTTACTTGTCTTCAGGATCTTAAATATATATATATATATATATATATATAAATTATTTGACTTATTTAGCGGTTTTTTTCACAAACATGGCTGAAACCTCATCTAGTAACACTGAACTGACCTTTTTTTTCGGTCCCATTTTTTATTGGTAGGTTTCAAACTAGGATACATATTGGAAACTTTTTAAAGGAACTAAATCCACTATCAAACCCATCTACATCATTTAACTTTAGCTGGGTTTATTTGAAAAGTTCGAAATTTCTCCCAACAGAATGCGTTTTTAGGTTTCTGTTGGATCCCATGCCTCTTCCATAATTTTTTCTGCAATTTTCCATTTTCTTTTTCGTGTGATTAGGATTGTATTTATTATGTTTACCGCAGAAGATCCTATGTGCTCTTTCACATTCCTTGGACTTTTTTACCTTTAAAACTCATAGAAAAGATAGCAATCTTCGGCTTCTGTACTACGCGGCTTTAGGGAATAAAGTTAAGTATTCTTCTTGGTCCATGGGCAGTTTTTTATTTTAATCCATTTATTATATATAATTATATGTGTTATCACAAGCTATAAATTTTTAACATCAAGTGAATATTGAGAATATTTATTTTTAAATATCTTTACAAAATTTAGAATTTTATTCCTTCGATTTATTTGATTTCTACATCATCCATTCCTCTTTTTTTAAAATAGATAATCTGTTATAATGATTTTTAATCGGCTCAAGGGCTTTTACAAGACCTTATTAACACCATTAAATCCTAATAAACATTTTTCACTATCATTGATGCATATCATTTCAATGGAAGTGGATTATAGCTTATCTAAATAATTCTAGGGAAAAACTGACATGAAAATAACTTTTCCTTTCAGCGAATAGTATTTTGAAATTTTTTTCCCCGATTTTTTAAAAAACTTTAAATAACCCATGCTAAATTGTTAAGAATGTAGCCAGAATAAATGAGGTGAAAAATAAGTCGATGTGTTTCTAATTTTATATCATTTTACACAAAAAAATACTCAAACTTTCGGAAAATTATTTTTTTTGGATATGATTAAGGTTCAATTGATATTAACTTGTAAAATTATAATTTTTAAAGAAATAATTTCGAATATTTTTGATGCCATAATATCCCTGTAAAGAAAAAAGATAACTGAAATAATATTATTCTTATATCAACAACTTTTAAGTTGATTTTTTTATTTATTTAACTTTATCCACTATATTTTATATAATTTCCAATTATTTTTTTGATTTTTCCAAATAGATGGCGAGAATTAATGCTATTTTTATCTGAAATACAATATTCTTGAATCCGTTTATTTAAAAACTTAAACATCGTTGATTTTTAAATAGATAATAACCATTTGGAATATCTATAATGTAAATTGAAGTTTTTTTTATCAGTTTGGAATCCCGTTTTAATGAAAGTTGTACAAAAACTAGAATTTTTTTTTTTTTACATTAGAAGTTCTTACTTTTAAGTTTGATACTTTAAATCCCAAATTTAAGAAGATGACACCAAATTTTTGGACAACACAAATTTTTTATTTAAATTAGACTTTTCGCCGAGTCAATTTTCCTATAAAGTTATAAAAAAATTTTATCACAAAAATGTAAATTCGATAGCTTTCGAGTCTATAATTGTTAAAAATATTGATATTATGCTTTCTTTTCCATTATTAACTGAATATATTTGCTTAGATATTAATTTTATTGACTTAAAATTAAACTCATTTTTTTTAGAATATTTTTTTTTGACCGGTTTTCTTTGAATTTAACTATTTTTATCCTATAGATACTATAGATGTTAAAGGGTTATTATATATTAAAATTCGACTTAAGTCTCCAAGAGTGATTACTTAATATTTTAAGAAAGATTTTTAAAATGTTATACTAAGAGTTTAAAAATTTTTGTGTCTTAGATAAAAAATAGAGTTCAATTAATTGTTTCTTTATAAATTCTGTAAAAAATTTTCAAATTAAACTTTAATATACATTATATGGGGTTAAAAATATTTAAATACGTATATTTATTCTTAAACTTCGTTTAATACTATTCAATAAGGACTTAAAACAAATATTTTTACCTTATTAAAAAAATACAATCTAAAAAGTTGAAAGCTATTCACATTTATATTATAATAACATTATTTGGAATATTCAATTAAAACTTTAGTCTAATAGCACTTTGCGAAAGTTTTTTATAAACAAATAGTATGTATTTTGACGATAATATTTATTGATCGGATCTGAGAAAACAGGTAAACAACCATAAAAATAATTATTTCCCAATATATTTATACTATTTTAACTAGGAAATAAATAATTTAAATCTTAAAAATAAGTTTTTTTCCCTATTATTTATAGAAATCTCTACTTTAACAGAAATGATTGAATATATATATATAAGTGTAAAAATGAATTTTTATTAGATATAAGACCCGATTTGATCAAATATCTATTCATTATATATATATCATTATTATTAATGAAAAGATATTTTTATTATTAAAAAATACAACATTTTTGGTAAGAGTTTCATATTAATTTTTTTTTATTTTTTATTATTTGTATAAAGGAGTTTTTTTTGTGCCTATAACTAAAAATTATTTACTTTATTTTAGCTTTGAATTGTTTATGCTAATACCAATTTATTATTTACTGACTCATTTTTTTCGAGGTAAATATATAAAATAAAAAAATTGATTCGATTTTTAATATACGTTATAAATCTAGGGATTTTTTTAACTTTTACACTTATTTTTAGAGAAACAATCTTGAAATATTTTAATGATCACAAACCAACTTATCACATTTTATTTGATAATATAATGATAAATGTAATTTAATTTGTTGCATAAAAATTGTTTTATAAATGATCCTTTTCAGATTTTCTTAGGGACAGATGAAGACGGGATGCAATTTATTTATCACTTATTTTTTGCTTTTATTGTATTTTATTATGCTTTTAACTAATATTTAAATATTTTAAATAAATTCTTAATAAATAAATATTTATTGTAAAATTTATTGTGTAGATATTTCCAAAATATTATTTTAAAACAAGGATATAATTTATAGGGTTCCAGGACCGAAGGAATATAAATGATTTTTTCCTTATATAAACTAATTAAATCTCTGAATCAAAAAAATATCATCTTGTAAAAGCAAATTATCTCTGTAATAAATGAATTTATTTTATAATTTTTCAAGATTGATTTTTTAGTGGAAAAAAATTTGATGAGATGTTTCGTAGGCAAAATTTCCGGTATATCTTCAGTCACTTCAACAATTCACAGATTGAATTAATATTTGAAAATATGAAGTTTTGGTCTCGAATTCTAGGAATATTTCAATTCACCGCCAACTTAGGGACTTTTTCATATTAGGATTTAATTAAAAACATATATTCTGCCAAAATATAAAGGTTAATCTATATAGTGTTTATCTCAATTTTTCCTTTACTAATTTTGGATTTTTTAAATTGGAATTAACTTTGTTTTGGGTTTTTTTTTCTAGGGGGATTTATTATAAATAATTTTAAAATGGCATAATTAAACATTCTAAGTAATATTAAAGAGAAAAAAATAATATAAAACTAGCCAAAGTCTCACCTCCATCAGCTTTGTTTTCACTAAATTTATTTTTCCAATTAGGTTTTACTTTGTGCTAGAGTGTGAAAAGATGAAGATATTTGGAACCCAAGTCTTTTATTATGGTTTATTTTTATTAAAATGGCTGTAAAAATGTTTTTTATGTTTAATCAAATTAATTTGCGAATCAAATGTCATTATTGGCAAATAGAAACACGTATTTTATTCAACCTCGGAAATAAGTGATTAATTAATTTCTAATACTATCTTTTGGTAATCTTAATCTATTGGAGAATCGTCTAGTGATTGAGTTTTGCATATTGTATATGATTGGATTAGAAAATTGATACAAAACCAATTTCACTGCTATAAAAAAAAAACTTGAGTTAAATAAGAAATTTACTGGGTGATTATTATCATCATAAACGATTAAAAGCAAACTTTAAAAAGATATAGCAATAAAAATCAGCCTAAAATTTATACTTGCAAAACTTTCAAGATAATAATCGATAGGACTCATGTACTAATAAAGGTATATTAACCTAAAGTTCATATCGATACCCTGAAATATTGGTATTTATATACTTAATAGCTGTGTTAAAAACATAAAGACGTCATCAAGTCTCCCCAAATTTAAATTTTTTCTATTCCTCAACCTCTATATAGATCAGGTTTCTATTTCAAACTACAAGATAATCAGATACATTTTTTTAGGATTTCTTAGGAAAACCCAATACTTCACTCCCCCTCCAATATCGATCACTTCTCTTTGAAATATTCTAAGAATGTTCTCCGCTTTGCGATCAATCGTGATCCCCAGAGCTTTGATTAGTTCCAACCTAAATCAATTCCCTTTTAAATCGGCAACAAGCCTGGTCAAATCAAATTCCATATCAGCTGAGAATGGAATCAGAGGCATGAAAGTCCGTTCTTCAGTCAAGAAGATGTGTGATGGTTGTTATTTTGCAAGGAGAAGAAAGAGACTTTTCGTTTTATGCAAAAATGATCCCAAACACAAGCAAAGACAAGGATAATGCTTTATTTTTTTTTAAAAAAATGCTTTATTCCCACACTTCTAGATTGATGAAAGTTTAGTTTTCTTCTAATTTATTATTTCTAATAAGATTTTTCTTGCACATAATTTTATTTTAGCATGAATAAAAAAACTGTGGTAAAAATTTGGTTTATGTATAGCCGATGTTCGCATCCTGCATAGAAGAAATTTTTTATAAATCTATTCTTTAGTTTTTTTATACACAATCGCTATGATTTTTTTACAAAAAAAACTTAATAAAAACGACTTGTGAGTTAATGGTTATGGGGTATGATTATACAATAGAGTATATTTGTATTAAAAAGCAGAAATGAATGAAAATTTTTTTTTGTTGTAATTCAAGTAAATAAAAGAAACTAATCCTTGACTCTCTTAGGCATTCCAGCTTCATTGAAAAGAGCCTGACTGTGGTCGAGAACTCTAGGACCATCGCCAATGGTAGTATGTATTATACGTCTGATAGAACCAGGTTCATATCGGGTCATAATGGGGGTATAGTTTTCAAACTTAGGATGAGAATGGGCTTCGGCGGGAGTTGTAGATGGGTTACCATTTCCAGAACAACTTGATTTGAGAAGGCCGAATGGATCGGGGAAGAAAGAGTTCGAAGTTTGGCCAGTACCTCTAGGGAAGAAGTACATCACGAGTTCAATGAACTCCTTAATGACATCTTTCTCAGCATAAATGACAGCATTAGGTCCAGCATCGAAAGTGTAGGCAACTCTAATTCCTTTTGGTTTTTTGGTGATTTCATCAACTTGAGAGTTGAATAAATCTACTAACTTTATGATTGCTCTGGAAATATCATTCATATAAAATATTGGAGGGTAAGTGTCTAGACATACAGCGTGGAACTGGTTAGATTCCTTCATAGTTAAAAGGGCAAACTTTGTAAAGTCTCTTTGTAAGATCGCCTCCTTCATCTGAATAATGCGTTTGGGAACCACTTCGGAAATACGAATAGGGAAAAGCTCGGAAGTCTTGACGGTTGTGGACATACCAGAGGTAGAAGGTGTTGACTTTTTCTTATCGGATACAACCAAAATCAGGGCTTGAAGAGTTGGCCAATGTGTTTCAGGAGCGACACTAACAGCATAAGAATCCTCTCCAGAAGGTAAGATTCCGGCCTGCCATTCAACGAAACCACCGTAAACACTACGGCAAGCAGAACCACTTCCTAGACGAGCAATCATAGACAGCTGAGTAAGGGATATTGAAAGATCATAAAGATTAGACAAAGCCTGAACAAGTGCAGCGTAACCACTAGCAGAAGAAGCAAGACCAGCGGCAGTGGGGAAGTTGTTTTCGGAAGCTACGTGGATGCACCATTCGCTAAGTGGAGGAACATGATGTTCAGCAGCTTCAAGATTTTCAGGAGAAGCGAGATCAGATGAGGATAACTCGTTTTCTTTTTCTTTTCTTAATCTGCGCAATTCCCTTATACAATTGGTCAAACGGGCTGAGGCATAAAGATCTTCTTCAAAACCATTAAGCCACAATCTATCGCTTGTGTAAGATGGACTGGCTCTGATGGAAGTTTTGGTATTAAGATGGTCTTGAGACAGAGTGCAAGAAAGAGAAGAATTGGTGGGCAATATGAGCTCTGAGTTTCTCTTACCCCAGTACTTTACCACAGCGATATTCACAGGGGAAGTGACGGTGGATTCATACCCCATAACATTGTTGTAGACTATTGGGACTCTCTTTGCTACTTGGTCCATCTTGAGCTGGATATTCGAATTCTTTTTGTCGGAAAATCTAATAACACGGATTCAGGCTAAACTCGGTTTGATGAGATCTACCAAACTTTAGACTAGGCAAACTCTTGAAATATGTATGAAGAAAAAATGCAAATCTTGCTCTCAAACTTTAATGGTGAGTTTAATTAAATACGACCAGTTAAGTGACCAAACCTCAAATACAACCAATGGCTTAAATTTCGCAAAACAATCAATTTGTATGATCAAAATGTTTATCGTTTATCACAGCCTATTAATTTAACATATCTAAAGCCTATTCCATATCTTAATGATCCCACTTTTTGAAGATGCCTATTGAGAGCTTTTTGGCTTCAGGCGTATGGTCAGATCTTTCGTGAGCCTAAAAACTCAGATGGCATTCCATTTGTCTGTTCTAAATTCCCTCGTTTGAAATTATTTTTGATTTGAGAGTTTTGATAAATACCGGAAGCGCTCTTTATATTAAATAGTAGTAGCAGCCGCTCTTACTTAGGAAATGAGATGCATAGTATACGAGCCTATGTCAACCGATAAACCATTTATCATCCAATACATATACATTGTCAGCTTTTATAGTTTAAATGGCATTCTAGTTGTAATGGACATATTTTACAAATGCAAGCTGCAAATAGTAACTTTTGATGGTTTTTATAAAATCCAAATGTCCGCAATCATCAGCACTTCTTGCTTAACCCTTTCAGGACCAGGTGTATTAAAATAATCCAACTTTTTATCATTATAAACATTTCACTTTAAAAAAATGCGCTTTAATTGAGCTGTTTTCATCTATTCTCGAATAAAAAATGTAGGATTTCACTGCAAGAAGATGCATTTTTGAACATAGAAATACCAAACCTTTTCAGTCCCGAAGGTATCAACTGGTATTCGTTATCGATCAGCACAGACGTTTTGGTATCAACTGATGATTATTGTTGGGTTACTATTATATTCATCGAATGGAAAATGAATTTGCAATTGGGCCAGATAAATCTTAGCCCCCTTAGGGCCTTTAAAACAAAAGTAGATACCATTTTTCGGCCAGCATAATCGGTTAATTATCAAGTCATATCGACAATTAGGCCACATTATTCTTTAATCGAATAATAAGCGTTAGATTTCGCAAATAGGAATTCAACATGTAACTAATCATGTTTCTATATACTTACGAATAAAATGTTTAACTCCATTTGTTTTTTTTTGAATTATTCGTATTAGGATAATGAGAAGAAAGCTTTTTTGGTGAATTAAATAAAATGCAATCAATTTACCAATTCATTTGTTATTTTACCGAAAATAAGTTTTTACGATTACAGGGTTTCCCATTTTTATAATGCCTTTGTCTCATATCATAAATTTTTTGTCCCAAATCAGAAAACTTTTGGCCCAATTATATAAATCCAATATCCAATTTCAATAAAGTCGATTTCCCACTATGATAAGACCCATCCCCCCCTCTCAAAAAAATGTGATCTCACTATTTCGGGATATATATATATTTTTAAAAAAAGTTTCTTTCACAATAAAAAGCCATATAAGTGTTAGAAGAATTCACTTTTTCAATTATAGTTTCACCCTTAAGTTTAATGGCATAACTTATAGTATTTTCTAATTTTTGTTTTTATCACAGAATTTTATTGTAAGATAAAGTCATTCAAAACTACACTAAAAAAATGTAAAAAAAAGAAAAAGTCGTATAGAAAAGACTATTATCCTAACTACAGTAAGCTCCTCTGCCGGACTACCGGCTGCATACCTACGGGAAAAGAGTGCAATCTACCAACCGAAAGACCCCCCCCCTGGCATTGCTTCAAGTAGGCTGGATGACTGAGGTTACAAGCAGTCAAGAATTAAGCTCTTTGTCAACGAACAATAGTTCATTGAAGACAATGAGCTCCTAGTCAGAGCCTATCTCGAACAGTATTAATAAAAAATGGCTCCCACAAAAACTTGTGTTTGGTCGACATGTCTTTTCTACAAATAGCTGTTAGATGCCAAGAACCGTTTGACTGTCGAACGCTGGACTTGTGCACTAGAATATGTCTCATCTGTGCTAAACCAATCGGCTCCTCTTTTTTCAAGAAGTCCCTCCTCTGGAATCGATGTACTCTGAATCGTTGTGCGCTGTCTCCACTGCTCCCAACCAAGAATAGCACAACGCCGAGTGAAATTTTAGTTAAGTGTACTTCGAAAAGTACAAATGAAGCACCTAAACCACGGCAAGGTATTTCACATTCAGCATATTTTAAGCTAAATACCTCTGATTGGGATTAGATAAAAGTATTGCCGATCCACAGGGATATAACCATATCATGTTTAAATACAGGGATTATATCATATTTTCTTAATAATAATTGTGCAAATAACGCAGTTAAATTCTATCCGCCAGTCTTAAATTAATGACATGCAAAAAAAAGGATTTTTTTTACATTTGAAAATAACTTACATATTACCCAACCATTTACATATAAATTAATAATAATATATTCTCACTGTTAATTGCACGAAAAAAGCATATCCCGATAAAAAAATGTTTATACCGTATTGTTCTTTGTTTATCTCAATTAGTTCTAAATAACCTTTCTAAAGCTTAATACATTTTTTTAAAATAATCACATTATTATTTTCCTCAAATTAAGCCAGTTAAAGAAGAACTTTTCGCATATGTAACCAAAAAAAATCAACCAAAAAATAAAGTTCAAAGCATTTTTTAATAGAAATTTCAGCCATTTAATTGTCCATAATTATCTAATTCATATAAAAATAGTAACATGATTAAAAAAAGCCTATGATAAAAAAAACATTCCAATAATAGATATCTTTTTTTTAAGCAGCAGGGATATTTTCCCAGTAGAACTCTTTTTTCAGCTATAAATAATACCTTTAAATTTGTCAAATATTAACGTCTTTGTTCATAGTCTGGTGTGTTTTTGGAAGAGGTATGAAAATTTAAACACGGTTTAACACTTTAAAAAACCCCCTAAAAACATTTTTCATATATATATATTTATTTATTTTACGAAAATTTTAAAAACATAAATTATGTTTCGAAATTTTTTTAAACTATTTTTTAAACTATTCTTAGTGTTAGGCGGTTTTTAAAAAATTCAAATAATAAAATGATACCCACATCTATATTTTTTAATATATCACCATATATATTGTAATAAAAATTAAAATTCAATGTTTTATCGGAAAAAAAGCATCAATTCCAAAAATATATATATCGGAATGGAATATCAACATATAAAAGGAAGATTAAAAATATTAAGAGTTAAATTAAAATGTTTCTTTACTAAACATTGTTTATTTCATCGAAAAGCGCTAATTAGATACTTAAATTAAAATCAGTTATCTAATACGCTTCGTGATTTTTACTTTTTACTGGATTTGAAATTAAATTTTAAATTTTTTTAATTTTTATGTGAAAAATGACTAACTCTGATTAGGATGGAAAGTTGCAGAAAATAAGAGTCTTCTCTAAAAGATAAAATATTTATTTCTGAAACATAATAGATGAATTCTTTTAATTTTGAAGTATTAGGAAATATTTCATTACCATCAGAGTGTAACGTTTTAGAACAGCAGTTAAAGCCATTATAAATCCCCTCATTTTTAAAAAAATATTCAATAAAGAACAAATATCAATATTTTCAGCACAAAATCATATAAAAAAACAGGGCTGTGTCTGTAATGATATATATTTTTTTTATGCAAACATGCAATATTCCCCATTCCAAAACCGAAATATTTATACTCGGTTAATTTTTTTAACACTTTTTCAATAGATAAATCGAATAAATAGTGAACGTTATATGTGATTATAATAGTTTGGAGTTTGGGGTATCTAAGAATGGCATATAAGTGAGCAAAAAAATGAGAAAAAATGGCGATTTATCAAAACTACCTATCGGATTATATAAATTACAATGAAGATGACAGCCATAATTCATGATCAATGGATATAATATATAATTGAAAATTGAAAATGAATTCAGATTTGCTATAGAAAAAAATAGATTTTTTTCAAACTTTTAAAGGTACACTAAATCTCAAACAGTTTCTAATATTTAAATAGGTTCAAAATTAACACCATAATCATTAACAGAACATATTGTATTTTAAAAATCAATTTTAAAAAAAAATGTAATAATATTTGAAAAATTCTTTGAAGATTAATAAAGGAGTCAAATTTATAAAATGCGCATATAGAAGCTTTTTAGAAAACTTGGGGTTATAGGTTGTATATGTGTCTCTTTGAAGAATACGCATTTCTAAATCTCCACAAAAAATTATTAATTAAAAACATAAGATTAAATTAGAATAAAAACAAAATATTATTTTTATAAAAAAAGTGCGGTTATATGAAGAAAAAAATATATAATTTTATCCTAAAAAATGTTTTTAAATTGAGAAATCAATGAAAAATATAATTATAACTAAAAATAGAAAAATATTCAGAAATAATGCCCCTCCTGAGTCTAGAGCTAGTGGAAAAGTCTATTTTTAACTACTTTTGTAAAATCTTTTTCCATATCAGTGCGATAAATCGTGTTTATTTTTAGTTATGATTAGCCAAAACATATTATTATGATAACCGTTGCAGTTTGTTATGGAAAAAACAATACATTTTATCAGAAAAATAGATGAAATAGAGGTTCGATAAATTTATTATTAACCCCTAAACTAAAAAATAATAACGATAAGGAAACTAAGGGCAAAAAATATATAAACCTTCTCTTTTTCAATTTAGAATCTCTTTAAAATACTTCTTATATATTAATTAGATTGAAGAGCTTATAATATCAATTAAAATATGCAGTTTTTAAAAAGTTCCGAAATTTGCATAGGAAATTTCAATTAAACGATATGATTCAATAATTTTGTTTGATTTGAATTTTACTGTAACCTTCTATACATATACCCAAAAAATTCAGATTTTTAATTGTATTTTAATATTAAATAAAAAAGTTTATTTAAAAAAGTGTGGATTTTTTTCATTACAGTATAATCATTAAGGCAAGAATTTGATTTATATATCATTTTTATAATTAAGGCGTTTCTATTTCTATTTATATATAGTATATTCGCTTTTTAATTATATACTAGTTGTAAAAAGTCTGTCAAGACATAAAAAATTTAGCTTGCTAAATTATTATTTTTACCGAAATAAACATAAAAAATGCTGGTTAAATAATTAATAAACCCCAGTCATCTAAAAGGTACCGTTCATATTTGATAATAAAAATTTTAACAGGAAATTCAGGAAAATAAAAGGTAAAATTAACATTCACATAATATATATATTTAATTTCTTTGAACAAATCAAACATGCTTACATTATTGTACAAAAAATATTTGGTTTTTTATTTTAATTTGTTATTTTCTAAAAAAGATTTTTTGAACACATTTATAGAAAGTTAATTTTAGAGTGGTTATAATTTTCTCAGAAATCTATTAAATTAGCCCAAAGCTAGAATTTTTTTTTTTTTTGTATTTTTAAAATCTTGAAATACCCCTTATTCTATTGAATTTAGATATCTTTTTTAGGATAACAAATAAAATTAAATTAAATTTGATTAAAAGAAATCAAACTAGTAATTTGAATCAAATTGAGCTAATACAAATCTAACATTAATTTACGTGTCATATTAATTAAAAAAACCCTATTTAGTTATACACGGGTAAATTTTAAATCAGATTAAGTAAATAAAATTTGTAACCCTTTCAGTTCCAAATTTGTGCATATTCTTATTTGTGTCTTTTAAAAATCTCAATTTTCCCAACCAATTGATTTATCAAATGATTTATAATTATTATTTCTTTATAGATATATTCGAATAAAAATAAATGCCGTTTTACCAACATCAGTTCCGCAAGGGTTAAATTGATAGGATAAATAAAATTATTAGTATTTAAGATTTAAATCAATACAAGTTTACTTGAATTTAAACATAAAATTTCTTTTTTAACCACGCAGAAGTATATAAAATAGTATCTTTTTATAGTTTTTTTTGAAATAGAAGTCGAAAATACTTAATAATTACGTAATTTATAAAATAAATCCATGCATAAGATGATATTTTTATATAAAAATTATATGGTTGTCCATCAACTCATTATTTTACTACAAGTTATTTTATTTGTATTGTCGGAAGCGGGTTCTCTATACCAGATAGACCGGTACAAATCCTCGCTTCGAAACTGTTGTTTTGAAGCTAAAGTTGAGGCGGCGTCGACCATACTATCACTGGTACACTCTTCGCCCTCGCTCAGCAGAGAACTTATGGAAGTTATCACTCCCTTACTCCGTCTTTCCACACTTCGTTTGTTTTTCCCTGTACTGACAACACTTAGTGTTTGTACAGCCCCCACGGTAGAAATAATAGGCGAGAACCTTACCGGGGGATTGGGACCGGAACTTAACGAAAGCCCCAGTAAGTAAGAGACAAGGTCCTCCATAACTGGGTTTCCCGCCAAGTTGACCGATGGATCTAAGTCTCTGCTTAGTTTGAGTGCTTCAATAGAGATCGAAGCCGAGGCTTCACTATTTCTATCTTCAGCCACCTATCGCCAAGCATCCATCTCTGGGATAAATACGTAAGGATAAGCACCGGACTCGACCAACTCATGGTTGTGCTTAACCATGCCCATAGCACTATATAAGCTAATTTCTCCACTATTTAAATACTAATGAACTATAAAAAATACTTACGTGCAATGATCCCAGTCCACGAAAGAAATAAAACTATAACTAATTCAACGAACTAAACAACGAAAAACGAAAACGAAAAATATAAAATTATTTATATTCAAAAAATAACGAAAAACTAACTAAGATAAACTAATAAAATAAAGTGACTAAAAACAATCATCAAGCATGCTAAGACTTCCGGACTACAAAAAGAGAGTAGCTTCACCTAGGAAGAAAATGCGCTTCCTACCACTTTAATATATATATAGAGAATTCCATTAATAAATTGAGAAGACTAAGAATTTATTGGTGGGTTTTTATACAACAAATTAATATTTAATATCAATAACTGGATAAGTTCAATTTTTTTATTACAGTTCATATATATTTAATTATATTTAGTGTATTTGGAAAAAATAAAGGGAGGGGAAAATAAAGGTTAAATTCATACCAAAAGGAAGGCTATAATCGCCTAAGCGCGAAAGAGGCGGTAAAGCCTATTTCTTCGGATTAATAATATTTTAGATATGTTTCTTAATATTAAAAATTAAAATAACCATCAAAACCCAATAATTTTAACAAATCGATATTTTTTTGGCTTTCATAAGTCAATCAGTTTGATAAAGTACAGATTGCACCAAATTTCATGGGCATAAATTATCCTAAAAAATGATTAATTCAATATTATTTAGTTTATTTGGCCAATATTGTTTATTTTTCGGTTCATATTGAAGCATTTTTATTTTAAATGTTTACCTAATCTGATTTAAAATTTACCGGTGTATGCCTAAATCGATTTTTTACTTAATTTTTCACATAAATTTACTTTTGATTTTTATTATCATAATTTGATTTATTTAAATCAGATTTGATTCGATTTTAAAATTTAAGCTATTTTTTAAATCGCATAATTATGTAAATATGAAAAATATCTAATAAAATCAATTAAAATTTAGAACATAATCACGATTTAATGAATAATGTATTTCCAGAAAGTATTTGAAATGATATTTATAATTTTAATGGGTCTTTTATTTATAGATTTTTTTTAGTTTGCATCAAATGAAAATCATTATAGCTGAATTTACAGCTTTTTTTACTTATTCTTTCATAAAATTATTCTTTTTAGCAATATTAACATCAATTTTAAAATAATAATTCCAAATTTGCTAATTAATGACGAAAACTATACCCCAATAAATCAAAATAGAGATTTATGGAGTAGAAAAGATTAAATAAAACCCCATTTTTACTAGTAAAACTGTCAAACTTTTTGGGTTATGTTTCGATATTGACTAGGGTATATAAAATTATTTTACATTTACATTTCAATATAATTTTGAGAAATGACTGTAATAATTATGAAAATGAAAATATAATCGGATTAAAAGAACAAATATCTTTTTGATTTTATAATTTTATTTTAAATGGTAGAGTTTTAAACATATTAGTTATATTAATTGAGGGTTTTTTGCAGTATTGATTGGGGAAAAAAATTATTGGACTCTTTGATCCATCAGAAGTTTAATTTGCAATAGTGAATCGTACTTTTAATTAAATCGATCAATTCTTCTATTAAGAAAAAATTTATTCTCTTTTTAAATGTATTTTTCAACATATCGCCATCAAATAAAAAATTAAAAATTAAAAAGACCAATATGAAAAATATTTTATTGCTTTTTAAATCTAAATTTTAGTTTTAATGAAAGCTCATTATTTTCTATTAATGCATGGAAGATTGTATTAATTAATCATGGAAATTTTTAAGAAAATTAGTTATATGAGAAAATTTAAAATACATTTATTAAATATCGTACTGTTTTATCTGGAGAGTAATTTCATTTATTAACAGATAATATGTTTAAAAATTTATTCAAAAATTATTAAAATTGTGTCTTTATTTTCGATATCATCCTTTTAAAGAATAAAATTCATTAAATAAAAAGATATTTAAAATTGGAATTTCGCATATTTTTTAATTTACTGGTTAAATATTTTTATATTTTCAATATGAAATTTTCGTTAATTTAGAGAAGTTTTTTTATATCTGATAAATAATATTTTTTTTAGTGAATTTAATAAATTTCGATTTTTAAAAAATCATCTTAATCAAGTTGGTTTTATTTTTTCATTTATCCAAATTAATTGAAATTTCCCAGAAAATTTCAGGAGGCAACACTAAATATGTAAAAAAGAGATAATTTATTCAAATTCCATTGTTTCAATATCATTCACATGTATTTTTATTAGTTTAATTTAACCAAACCCACCAAAAATTATGTTTTAATTACTAAAATGTTCAAAAAATTTGTCTGTAACGAATTTCAAACAAATATATAATACAAAGGCTGAACGGGTATTTTAGATCCATATGTAATAGCTTGTTAGAAAATGATAAATAATGTATAATTATAATATCATCATTTTTTATAATCTAGCATAATTGCTTATTCTATTGAAAAAATTTGAATATCCATTTATAATGAAGAATGAAAGACGCTAGGATTAAAAAAACTGTATTAAAAAAGTAGAATTTTTAATTTCAGACTTACAATTTTTTTATTCTTCATTTAAATAATCATTTATTCTCTTTGAGTCAATTAAAAATTACAAATGTAATTTTAAACTTAAATATATTCAAAATTATCTAAAAATATAAATTAAATACTAAATAATATTAATCCCGAAGTGCTGTTACTTATACTAATAAATTTGTGTATATTGGCGTCACATGTACATGCAATTCAGAAATTTATAGCTATTTATATATAAAATGGGAATTTTTTCGCCACTGGCTCTAAATTAAATGAATTTGATGAAAATTAAATCTTGAACGAAAAATATTTTATAAATCTGGAATGAGGAGGGAGAATATCCAAATATTTTTCCAAAAGAAAATTTAATTATTTTTTTCAAATTTACATCATTTTTTGGAAATTGATAGGCTTAGTGTATATTAAATACATTTTAATAGTCTTTTTGTACAATATTTAAATGTAAAAAAGCAATAATCAAGGAATAGATATAAATTTTTATCTTCTCTCCATTAAAAAGAGTGTTAAATTTTCTCGATAAACTTTTTAATCCGAATAAGAAAATTTATTCACACTTAATATAATCTGTTCTTTATTAATCGAAAAAAAAATATTTCAGGAATACATCATACTTTATATTTTTAAAAAATAAATAAAATATACAAGAAACGATAAGTAGCTGTAAAACTTGGCGAAGGATGAGACTTTATAAAATTATTATTAAAAATTTACACTTACAAAATTTGTGCTTAAAAGATCGTGAAAAAGACATAATGATGTTTCATTAAGAAATAGATCAGAAAAAAAAGATGTAAATAATTGATAATATAGCTTTTGGTACATTATAACTTACAAGAGATTTTTAATTCATGATGGAAACTTTTGTACTGTGAAAATAAATAAATAGATTATTACATTCAATCCGGGATATTTGGTTCCCGTAAAAAAAAGTAAAAATAAAATATTCTTCGATCAAAATAGCTAGTTATCAACACATATTAGACAAATCAAAAAAATGGTAGTACTAAAATCTAAGAAAAACTAAAATTTTAACTTGAAATTTCCAAAAATACATACGGGTGTAGCTAGGAAATAACAGATGATATTAAAAAGCAATCAAAGCTTTATCAGGATTAAATATGAAGTTTTTTTTTTATATTGGATTATTGAGCTTTTGTGATATTCGAATTAAAAAGCGAATTTTTTAGGAAAAAGGAGAAAAAAAGAGTTGAAAAAATAAAAACAGAAGAATGGAAATAAATTTTTGGTAGAAAAATATTCAAAATTTTTCTGAAATGTTTTCATTTAGTATAAAATCAGAGCTAAATTATTTTAGTGAATGATGTGAGACTTTTAACTTAAACAAACCATTCAATAATATTCAGAACGAAACCCCCTCCCCCCTTGAAATATTAAAACCAATATTTTTTTGTGCTGGTATCTTTATTATATTTTCCTAATGATTCTACATTTTTAAAGGTAAAAATAATAGCCAGTACTAAAATCCTAGTTTCATTTCTTCTTAAAAAGATTTTTCCAATGTTTATTCATATTTAACATTTAATATAATGAGGATTCCATTTACTTATAATTTATTCCCATTAAAAAATTTAATAATGTTAAATACGAATACTTCTCAATTAAATATTAATATTTATGCAAATATAAACATCGGGTTTTTAGTGGTTTGTTATATTTCTGAATTGATAATACAATAAAAACGTATATTTTATATTATAATAATTTAATATTTTTTAAAAAATACCATTTTTATCACAACAATAACAATTATAAAATTCACATAAAAATTTGTTACATATGTCATAAATATAATAATAAATCAACTAAAAATATTCTTGCTTTCTTTTTCTCATCTTTCTTTTCAAAAAAAAACAAACAAGTTTTTGTGAAATTAAAAATCAGTGTTTATTAAAAATCAAACAAGTGATTAATAGTGAAATAATGGATATCAAAGAAGATCTTCTACTATCTTCTGTTAGAACATCTAAATATTAAAATAAAATTCAATTTTTAGGGGATAAAAATGTGCTGTAAACGTTAATATTCTTTGGCAAATTTCCTGTAGAAAAATACCCTAAATAAAATTTTTAGTAATATATATAAAATAAAAAAACATGAATTTGTCAAAAATTGAAAGCGAAGATAAAATTCTACTTCAATAAATAAAATTAGAATTCGATAATCAATCAGTAGGGAGTTCTAAAGAATTATGAAATTATTATTTATTACCGAAAAAAACTATAATAAAAAAAGGATTTCTTGGAGATATGATAATAGATAAATTATGCGATAGAATTTTTTTTTATTATTACTACGAAAAGCATAATAAGCTTTTTACCTCTTTTAGTAGAAAAAAAAACAATAAATAATCTATAATTTAAAAATAAAATCTGAAAGAAAAAATTCAAAAATAAATATACGAGAAGGATGGAGTAGCCCGTATTTTTTTTTCATAAAATCGAATTCAAAAAAATTTCTAAATTGTTTTAGAAAATTTTATTAAATTAAGGAATAAATAATAGAAAAAATAGTAAATAAAAATAATAGCTAATAAATTTTTAAGAGAATCATTTATCCTGCGCTTAGAAACTGCGATGCAAAAAAACCATAAGTTTCTGTTTATTCATCTAATCACAGTTAAATAAGATCTATAGTTACATTGAAAAAAAAAAGCTAATTATTTTTTTGGGCTAATGATTTAAATTGAATTTTTTTTTAAAATAGTTAAAGGTGGGCGTCTAATTATTTTTTTCGAGTTATCCTATCCAAAAAAATAACTTGTCCCAGTATAAATAGATGTAATAATCCACGAAAATTTAAATAATTACATGTGGATTTTGAAAATGTTAAATTAAGAAGCCAATAAATTGTTTCTAAATTTTGGAATTAAAATTTGGTGAATATCTCGACACTTCAGATAAAAAAATTTAAGCTGAAAATTTCAACCCAAATCAAATGAACAAACTGATAGTTTCATTTTTCGAAAAATATTTAGTGTTTAATTTTTTAAAAGTCTTTCACCTTTAATCATTATATTTAAAATTATTTATTATAAATAAAAAAGTAAATAATAAAAACTTTTTTAACGATTTACACGTAAAACCAATTTTGTCCAAATGGAGAAATTTCAATTTTACATATGATTTTTTGGATGAATTGGAAAAAAATTATCTCTAAAACAACAAATATTGACAATAAGGATATTCAGTGACCTGTAGCTCAAAAATATTTTTTTTTATAAAGTTAAAGATAATTTTACTATGTAAAACTTTTAGGTAATATTAAAAATACCTTAATAATTCAAAAAAAAAGGTCGAAAATTCAGTGGAATTTTATGTCTTGGTTTTAATTATAATTATTAATACTGGATTTTACATTTTATAAATTGAAACTGCTCATTTTTTTTCCTTCAAATCTGCCAAGGATGTGTTATTCTCATTTTATTTAAAAAAAAATTAGATAAATAATAATTAATTGGAAAATTCTAGAAAAAAGAAGCATAAGTTTTAGACAATTAGACACATTGGTTTCTTTTCTCAAAAAAATACAATTTTAATTCATTCGATTTTTGAATTTTTACTTGGAAAAACGTTTATTTCTCATGAAACAATTTTTTTTATGTTTTCACTTATAAAGATTTACTTTAGAGACAAAAAACCCAGATTTAATATATTTTTAGCATATAAAAAACCACTAAGTTTGGTAAATAGATTCAGATTTAATACTTTTACAAAATTATGACTTTTTTGGTCGAAATTTTGATACAAATTTAGTTAATTTGATACAAAAAAATGATATATTTGACAATTGGATTATTTCAAATCAAATAAAAGTTTATTTTTTGGTTACTGCATTATCTGCGGGTTATTTTTTGTGAAAAAAAAATTCATGTTTTATTTGTATTGGAGAGGTATATAACCAATTTTTTTTAATTTTTTTTTGATTAAAAGAAAGCTAATATTTGTATAAATTATTATCCCAAAAAATAATATTCTCAACTTTATTTCATAAATGGATTCGGTGTGGGGGGATGCTATTCAAATTATATATAGAAACTGTTTATTTTATCTAAGAATAAATTTTCCGAATTAATAGCCGAATAAATAGGTTAAGAAACAAATTCCATTCACAAATAATAATAATAACTAAAGTTTTAAATTTACTATATGTACAGTAGATCATTGAATTTTTAAGTTCAGCAGTCAATTCAATGATATTTTTGGTGTAGGTAATAGTAAAACAGAGAAGTAAAAAATTATATCTTATTTAGTTTCTAATGGCTTTCATAAAATAAATAGTTGAGTTTGCACTTTTTTTTAAGATATGAGTCAATTTTCAAAAGTTCTAAAATTTAAATTATTATATATAATTTATATCGATAATTATATTTAATTAGAAACAATGATTAATGTGTAGTACATTATGGATTGAGTTATAAGCTAAACAGGGTTCTTGGAAACATTTATGTGTATTTAATATATAATTAAGTTAGAGACTTTTTTTTGAATTAATATCAAACATTTAAATATTATTATGTTATTTTTATGAGTTAGATATGCAGAATAAAGTCAAATCATAAAACAATATTTAAAATTAAACTCCCACATTTTATACATAAAATTAAATTCAAATAATTTTGTTTAATTATGATATATATCGAAAAATTCCGTGGCTCCAATCCGATTTCATGAGTTAAATTACATAAATAAAAAACACATTGAGAGAACCGAACAATTAATGGGATGGTATTTGTACCAAATATGCCTATATAGTCATAAAGATACTAAGTCGCCGTTCATAATCTATCATATCCTGGGGATTTAAAATCGAGTTATTAGCATCACCCCCCCCCCCCATTTAGGAAATGCATGTTTTTCAATAAGAACAGTCCTCATTTTATTTAGTCGATCTTAGTAATAATTGATAGCTTTTTTTCCTCATTGGTGGAATTTCTTTTAATTTAATTTTTTAAATTTTGGATTTAAATAAAGAAAAAAAAACTTAATACTGAAATTGAGAGATAGATAATTTCTTTTTAATTATTAATCAAATTGATTTTTAACTTGAGTAATAAACTGATCTGAAAACATAGAAGTCTCTTTTACCAAATAATCATTTTTACTTATTTGTTTTGGTATTAAAGTTTCTTAGGATTTTAACATTTATTACTCGAAATTTCTGAGCGTATTTTAAATGGTGATACAAATATATATTTTTTTCAACTTAAAGCGATTGAATAAACCGTAAATAATGTATTTTCAGGTTCTGATATCCCTAGAAGTTGTCAATATCAATAATATTTGAAATTTTTATATACACTACAAAATTATCCAATTCATTGTATTGAGCGTTTATGTTCAGTGATTTATATTTAAAACACATATTTCATAAAATATATATTTCATCTCAATTTCTTCATATAAAACTTTTTCTAATGTGAAATCAGAAAAATTTGATGTGATTTTTTTTTTTGTATTTTGAAGATTTAAAATTAGGTTTTATTCCGTATGATATGACAGATATTATTTTTATATATTTGATTATCAAAGAAATTACATCTTCTCTCTTCCAATTGATGTATGTTTTTTTAATTGTCAGATTAAACCTTTCAAAATTTTTTAGAACTGGATCCATAAATATTAGACCCTTCTTACAAATTCGAATTATTATAGATGCGGTTTTTAAGAAATTTTGAAATGAAAATCTCGAGATTTCTAAAAAAGACCATTTTTTAATGTAAATTTTAATTTTTATATCGATATTGTTTTTTTTGATTTCAAAAGTTGGAGATATTTTATTTTTTCAAGTATTTCATTACTAAACATCCCTGGGATTGGTTAAGATCTTTTTCGATTTTCCGCATACATGACACCAGCATTATATTTTTTTAAAATTAGAATCAAACTCTTTAATAGCTCGAGTTATTGAATCAGTTGAGTCTGAAACTATATTTATTGTTTTGAAGTACATATTTTATTTAAAAATCTCATCTATTTATTCGTCCAATACCCAAAAATAAATCCCATAAGTTTAATTGGTCAAAAAGAGGATTCAAAGAGAGAATGGAGGCCCAGTTTAAATCAGAAACACCTAAAATTATGTTAGGGATAAACGTCTAATAATTTTTATTTGGCGTCTATATGTGACATATTTGACTCTTATATTATTAAATTGGATTTTTAGGGGTAATAAGGATTTTATGTTTTCTATATTTTTCTAAAAGTGTTTATAAAATATACTGATTGCTTAAATAAATAAACTAAATAAAGGTTGTTTTTATATTTTTAATAAAAAAAAATCTAGAGTTATAGATTGGCTGGATGTGTATTTTTTTGTGATTCATAATGTCTGGTCATGATTTTTTTAAAAAAACTTCTGCTAATTCCATCGTTATTATATTGCCACTATTATTTTTTATTTTTTAGTTCCACAATATATTTTAGTTTTTTATTTTCAATTTCATTTCTTTATTTTATTTCCCAAGGTCACTTTATAGCATCATTATAAATTTTTATTACATTATTTTAATATTTTTCTAAATGGAATAAGCAATAGATTTTTTTATCTGTAATTATACCTCGTATTCTCCAGAAATATTTTCATAAATATCTAGCTTAATTTGAACTAGACACTCGTGCTTTTTATATTTCTGCTGCAATATATTTTCTGTAAGCGAATTTTAAGATCTACTAGTGAAAATTAACATTTTAGAGTCGGGCTCATAATATTTATCAAATTATATAATATTTTTTAATTACAATTAGAGTTTTATATTTTTAAGTTAAATGAATATTTATATCTTGTTTGTAAATGTGAGAAATATTTATCGATTTTAAATCGGAAGAGTTATTTAATGTTTATAAATGCAAGCTATTATTTATTTTAAATTGCAGAATTTTATTATTTTTCAATTTAAGCTCGTATCTATATATAAAAATAAAAAATAAAAGTATTTTTTTTGAATATATGTCTATTTTGCTTTAATAAAATTAACGTGTAGAATTTTTTTTTACAAAATTAACAAAATATGTTTAGTCTAATTGCAGTTTTTATCTAATATAGATTCAATAGATATATTTTTTATGAGCGTTATTAATCTTGTATAAAATTATTTTTAGACTTTAAAATATATATGGACCTTTCGGTCAATATAAAACAGCAGAAAGACTCATAAAAATTATAAAAAAAAACTAATATCGAGATTAAAAATGGAAAATGTTATTATTTATAATTTCGTTTTAAAATTTAAAATTTTATTATTGTTACAATTAAAAAAAAACTAGGAAAATTGACACAATAAACTCATGATTAGCAATTTATTCTATTTTTACAGTTAAAATTTAAACTTAATAAAAATTTATAAAAGAAAATTTATCTTTTGTTAATTGGAGGGAAAGGGGAATTTATAGCTTAATTTTTTATAGTCAATTTTCTCTTTTATTTTTGACAGAATTTTGAAGTTAGAAAAATAATATTTGATCATTTGATTTTTTTCGCTATCGTTGAAAAATAGGTATAAATTTTACCATATATCCACAGATTTTTTAGTTCTATCCCCTCCAAAAAACGTGAAACATGGGTATACGAAATTTGATCTTAATTTTTATTCTTCTAGAATTAATATATTTTTATTTAGTTTCTTGGCAAAGTTAGACCCTTTGCAAATCGATATTTAATATATTTAGGAAAATTACCATTATTTTAGTTAAAATAGTGCACTTTAAATAAAAAAAGCTTTTTTAAAATAAATCATATTGTTTTTATTGCCTTATCAATTAATAAATATAAAAAAACCCAAATATACTACGCTAATATGTACAAAAATACCAATAGTTCAATTGGGCTATGAAGGGATTTGCTAGAATGGAATTATGTAACCAAAATTATAAAAATAAATAGTTTCTCTATTAAATGAAATGAGAATAAGAATAAAAAATAAATAGAGGTTATAAGAATGATTTCCCAACTTTGCTTTCATTTAATTTATTTTTTTAAAGCATATTAAAACAGGATACTATAAGAGCTAAATGGTACTTATAGTATAATTAATCCGATAAATATTAAGAATATTTTATATTTGAAATTTGAATTTTTTTTCAAAAAATTAAATTTTAACCCTATTTATAATGAATTAAACATATAAACAGTTAGAAAATAATCCTATTATTTTTTGGGGGGGAGTGGTTGAAACCTAAAAAAAAGTCTTCTATTTCGGGACACTATCAATATTAGAAAACAGTTTCTTTTTAGTTAAAAAATGTTTAAAATTTCAAAAGCGTTCAATTTGGCTCAAAAACTGTCAATTATAGCATAAAAAAATCAATTTTTTTCTATAATTAACAATTAGCTGCAATAAAATCAAATTTTTTATTTAATTATTTAAAAGCTGTAGTTGTGAAAATGAAAATTATAGCTAATTTTAATTTTTTTAAAATTGAAACACATAATCACCCATCATAAACTTTCCATTATTTAAAAATTATATTAGACCGATGATAATTTTTTAAAAACCGAACTTTTTTTTTTGTACCATGGGATCTGAAAGGATTAAAATATCTTAAAATATATTTCTATATCTATCTTTATTTTTAAATATTTTTATTAAAATGATTAGAAATTAGAAGAAATGTTCCATTTAATTGGAAATAAATTTTTGATTTCAAAATAAAATTCTTTATATTAAAGAATAAGATCAAAAATAGATAATCAAAAAGAATAATTATTGAATTATCTATATCACATAACAAAAAATTGTTATATTTATTTAGGAAGAATGGATATTCATATGGTTATTTGACAGTTTTTAAATAGTTAATAGCAAAATGAGATATTATTTGCATAAATTTATTCACTCAAATCCAATTTTTTTGTTTTTGTATAAATTTTCAGGGTTTGAACCGAATTGACATCTTTAGATTAAAAATGAAATCTTTTATTAGCTAAACTTAAATAAATTAATCCTCCCATAAAATTTTTTACTGTTAAACTAAATAAAAAAATTTAAAAAATAATTTTTCGAATAAATTTTATACTCACATCTTTTACACTTTAGTCATTATTTGGTATTTTCTACGTTCTTTTAAAATGGAATATTTAGAAATTGTATTTTTTGTGATATTTCTCATTTTAAAACTTCTTAATTGCCATTAGTTTTTTATTTTGTGCTATTTATATTTGAAATAAATATTTAAGCCAAAAAATATAAAATTATTCAAAAATATCTTATTGTTTTATATAAGTTTGGATTTAATTTCAAAGAATAAAAATGCCTGCTATTTTACCCACTAAATTTTTTTAATATTTAATTTACTAGCCAAAGCCTAGATATAAAGCTTAGATTGGCTAATATTTCCTCACATCCAATGCAAGAAACACTAAATTTAGTAAATCAAAAATTTTAATTTTGAATTACTGAAAATATAATACTTTTAGAAGGATTTTTTTTCAGAGTTCAAATTTTATTATAAATTCGTTTTAAATTCGGTTTTTACGGAACAATGTGAAATTTTTTCAACACAAATAAAAAAATTGGCTAGAGGTGGGAGGAAAGAGGTTAAAAACGTTTTTTTGTTCTCGGAGTATTTTTTTTCTTTTATATATTTTTTGAATTTTTTATTCAACTAACTAAAGTGCCCAATATATATGTATCAAAAAAAAATTCAATATCCTCTATTAGATTTTAGTATTAAAAAAAGAAAATTACAAGAATTATAATATTACTCCTTGAAAACTTATGACTTATTATCTTTTTAAGGATCAAAATATTAGTTCTCTTTCATAATATTTATTATTTTAATTTTTATTAGCTAATTAATAAAATTGCAAAAATAGAATTTTCACTATAGGAATTTTATAATAAGAAATACTGCCGTAATATTCGTTATTATTACAAAAAAAACTATGAAAATTTACCCTATAATAAATTCCAATTCTAATCAAAAAATAACATCTCTTAATCATTTTTTTTTCTTTCAATTTTTTTCGCTAATTAATATTTTATTGTATATCAAATAGAGTTTAGCAAAAAAAAATTTCCAAAGTAAAAAAATGGATGCATTTTTTTTTCTGGAGCATTTTACGCAAATATTTGAGAGATTTTTAGCTTCTGAATTCTGTTTTCACGTAAAACACGAATATTAAATCAAGCTTATTATGAATGTTTTTTTTTGAATTGTTTGATTTAAAATAAAGGAAATATTTCTGTTTTAATAAGGGAATAACGTGTGAAAATAATTAAATTTCATATTTCCAATATAAATTTTTTTATAATATTCTTTGGGGTCAATAAGAAAAAGATCACCAAGTTTTTAAACATAATAATTTTTTTTGGATTACCATTTTATTCATATATTTTTAGCGATTATAAGTTGTATAAGCTCTAAAATATTATATTTTTTTTAGATAAAAGATAATTTGGTTTGATCTATAAATTACATAACCCATTTCAAACATCGGTGCATTGGTTAAATATTTCAAACCCAAACAAGGGTTTAGGTTGGTATCTAAGATATTTCATTTGAAATAAAGTAAATAGACTCTATTAATCCTTTTTTCTTCATATTTTTCCAAAAAAAATTTTTTATTCTTTTTAAAATAAAAAAAAATAGGCGGCTTTAAAGAAAACAAAAAAATTCAGGAGTTTAAATAGATATATTTTTGTATTTTTTTAAAAAATCTGCATTTTAATGAAGGAACTGTATCAACTTTAAAATATGGAGCCAAAAATAAAAACTAATTTTACAGATCAAATAATTTCAATAGAGTTGTGATATGTTAATTTTCCCAAAAAAAATCCTTTTAAATCTCTGAAATTTTAGTTTTTAATATTTTCAAAGACCCAAATATAAGCAGATTCATTTTATTTTTCTTCTATAAAAATTCAATTTTTAAATATTTTTTTAGTTTAAATCAATTATCCTATTGCTAATACATGATAAAATAAGTATAACATACGCAACCTTTTCCTTTAAAAAATATTTATTTTGTCGAAAAAACGATTTTTAATTTTTTCAATGTACAAGATATATAAAAATATTTCATTAATTTTTACCAAATATTGATTCTTCTAATTAAAAATATCAGTAGTAATATAATTCCTCATTGATAAATTTATTTTTTTCAGTAAAGTTGATTTAAAGTTATTTATCTCGTACTTTACGAGTTTAAAACAAATTTAACCACTTATTTTTATCATCATTTATGGTTCTCTAGTTATTACTCGAATTATTTCATATAAAAATTTCCTTTTTTTTTTTGGTACAATGAGTAGAATTTGATGACGCAAGCAAGTGCCAAATGATAATTTTTAAATTTCTATATGTTGATTTCATTAATGAATATTTATCAATTATTTATATATTCGCAATTATTTACTGATATACTCTAAATATTATAATAAAATGTTTTCTTTCCACTTAAATAATTTTTTCAAAGTTTTTCTTATAAAAATAGTGGTTTAATGTAAAAATAATCATGTATCTTCCTGTTTAAAGTGATTTTTTTTGGTAAATATTTTTTTATTATTGAAATATTATTTTATATTTTTATACTTTAAAGAAATACTTAAATTTATTAAATTGAATTTTTTAGACTTATTAGTTGTTAAAAATTAAATGCTAATTAAAATTAGGTTATGAAACTTAGATTAAAAACACGAAAAAAAAAAAGAGAATAAATAACAATCCATTTGAATTTTTTTTTTTTTTTGCTTCAACACCGAATTAAACGAGATAAATATCCTGATATATTTCTCTTGATATTTCTTTATATGTTTTTAAATTAACTAAATTTAAAGTGTAAATATAAAATTATTTTTTGGAAAATTATATACTAACATAGTGACTTTTGAAAAGTTTTTTTATTTTTATGGCACGACTATAATGAGGGAAACAAAAAATTAAAAAATTGATAATAGATTGATTTTATATTTATTTTTTTCTGTGTTTAAACCATTTTTGAATAAAACTCAGATTAAATTATAAATAGAAGAATTATTAAAGAAAATTTTTAACATAATAATGAATTCAAATGATCTATTTTAAAAAAACTATTAAAAGAAGAAGTAATATAATATATTAAATGAATAAAAAGTTTAGTTCAGAATTTTTAGGAGTAGAATTTTTTTTAAATTTACCGGATCGAAAACTTTGCGAAAAAGCTAAATACGTTTAGGAGTTAAATTTAGATAATAAATAAATTAATTTTGCAAACTATTTTGAAATAATTAAAAAAATTGTGTAAATAAATTGATACTATTTTGAAATAATTATCAAAAAAATTTTGTAAATAAATTGATACGATTTTAAATCTGTTTAGTATTCAAATAAAAAAAATTGTAAAATTTAAGATTTTTTTATTATATTTCAAAAAGCTTTTTATTGAGAGAATAAAATTTAAAAATACATTTTACCATTACTAATCACTTAATGCAATTTTTCAACAAATAAAAATTTTTCCAGTATAAATAATTTTAATTTTATACTCAAACTTCAAATTGAACTTTTCTAAGAAAGAAATGTAGTTTATTCGCTTGATAAAAAAGAGAAAATGTGTTGCATCGATATATTATATTTATCAATATTATATTTATTTGAAAAATTATTAAAATCTACTCATTTTTATATTGTTTTTTTGAAAAATTAGAGTAGAAAAAAAATGCTTGACTGAGAAGTGTATAATTTTTAAGGTATGTTACAAGTTTTTATTATTATTTGAAACTTTGATAAAATATATGTAAAGCTTATTATAAAATGCTGTTATGATTCAATAGTCAATATTATATTTAAATATAAAATTGAAAATTTAAATGATATATAAAACTAGAAAAAACTAATAATAATACAAATTCAAGTTATGTTTTTTTTTTCTAAACTAAATTCACTAAGTAATAAAATAAAATAAAATTCATTTCAATCAATGTAAAATTGAATATTATTTAAATTTTGTCACTAATAAACTATGTTTGTTAAAGATTAAACTAACCAGATAGCCGATTTTTATTTTATTGTCATTTAAATATATATTTTATTGTAGATTTAATAATTTCTTTAAGTTAATCTAATTTTTTTGTGTTTCCAAATACAACTATAAATTTCTATCTCATTTTTTCGACTATTTAAATGAAAAAATTCACTAATTCTTTTTTTTATAATACAAATTTTTGTGCATAATTTTTAATTTTAAAAAACTAGATTTTTCTTTAATAAAATTAATAATATGCATCAAAAATATAAGACTTTAAAAAAAACATATTTTTTTATGAGAGAGGCAAGAGGTTGAATATCAAAATAAAATATGATTTTAACACTCCAAGGAAAAATTTAATCACTAATGTTAATTATAAAAAAATCGCTTCAAACTGATCACATTTTATATGAATATGAGCACATAAGTTATTTTGAACACTTTAAACTCAATATAATAATTAAAAAAAATAAATTTTCAATTTTTAATATAGTTTTATAACCATAATTTTATTTTTTCCCATTTGGCCGATAAGATTATTTTTTTTAAATAGAAAAATTAGGGCATCTTAAAATGGCTTTTGAATAAAATAATTTAGGCATTTTGTTAAGAATTCTTAGAATTTTGAAAAGAAAAACGGTAAATTATATCATATCAAAAATTAGAACGCTTCATTAAATAAATGTATTATAGCTATCATTCACGAAATTTTTTCGAATATTTAGCTATTAGACTTGTTATTTTTTCAATATATACCAAAGCTTTTAATTATACATCTAATTGGATATAACGTTTAAATTTTTTTTTAAAATACTTTTGTTCTCTAAAAAAATGTAAACTATAATCTAGAAAAATACTCAGAAATTTTTTTTTTGTATAAATTAATTCGAATTGATCAAGAATAATTTCAAAAAATCTTATATATCTTAGGAAAATTACGTAAAAGAGGGCGGAAGAAGTCTTTAATAAATATATTTAATAATATTATTTCATTTTTATTATTTTTTTAAGATTATTTTTAAAACTCATCAATAATGAATCCTTTGATATTTTTACTAAATGTATTGATATAAATAATTATTTGGCTAAAAAAATGTGATTAAGATCTGAAAATATATACAATTTTTTTTAAATAGTCTATTAGAAATGAAGAGTAATAATAAGCTTAAAAATATTTCCCTAAAAAAAAAGTTATAAAGCAATGCAAAAGTGAAGAAATCATAAAAATAATCACTAACTCAGATAAAAACTGTAAAAAACTTATCCCAATATTAAATTTTATGTTTAAACAGTGAAATAATGTAAATAATCTTCATTTATTAAAAAGAATCAAAATAATATCAAATCACCCAAATAAGTTAATTTTTCTGAATACATTAGAATATAATATGAAAAACTAGATTTTTTAGTAAATAAAAATTAGAAACTAAAAAACGCTGTATAAAGTATTCAATAAAAAATGATATAAACAAATATTTCCAAATTTAGAAAGATATAAATTTTTTTTGATAAAATCGAGTAATAGATATCTTATTAAATATGAGTCTATAATCTGTTATTTTATACTAATTTTTTTCAAAAGTCTAAATTATAATCATTTAACTTATGTCAAAATTATAGATAAATAAATATATTAACCATCAGTGTTTTGTAAAAACTTATTGATTACGGATAGAGAAATTTTAATTTTTATAGAATATGCAATAATTAATGAAAAATAAATAATATTAATATGAATTAAATATTTTGAATTAAATATTATGTAATTTTTCTAGTATAATTGAAAAAATTATAAATTAAGAATTTTAGTTAAACCAAAATTAATAATTTAGTAAACTTTTTAATTAAAAAAGTCAGTTCTATTTTTAAGAATTAAATATTTGATTCTATATAGTTTCATTTTCGATTAAAATCTTAGAATTTTAAATTCTGAAATTTAATCTACATAAACTAAAAAATATTTAAATTTTATAAAAGTTATTTTTAATTTTTAATTTTATCAATTATGGTCAAATTTCTAAGTATATCGATATAAAATCGATTTTATTTTCTTTAAAATTAATATAATATATTAAAAAAATCATTTTTATTTTATTCGCACAAAATTTGTAGGTTTACCAATAATTTTTATAAGCCCTGTAAAATTTGTCTTATATCATATTAATGACGATAAATATAGATTGAAGTTGATTCTTTTATTTCAAAAAAATGAAAAAATTAAGGCTTATACTTAAATATTTCAAAAAATTTATGGTCAATAGAAAAAATTAAGTATAAATACAAGTTATATCCTTTTTTTTTCAATCATTCAAAAAAATTTAAGTAAAAAATTAAATAAGATGAAAATTATAATATAAAATCTAAAATAAATTTAAAGTCTGAAATTCATTAAAATATCTCATGAAAAACATAGAAAAATAAAATATTAAAAATCCTAAAAAAAATATGGTATTTTTTATCTTATTAAAAAAGAAAGTAATTTTTAACTTTTATTTTATAAAAAGTGCTCTAATTTGATGAATTTAATATTTTAACATTCGAAAAAATATTTTTTTGTGTTTAAAAAAAATATAGGTAGCGTATTTAATAAATAAAAACATCAATTTATTTCGAAGTTACGTTTATTCTTTCGATTTAACAAAATTAGGGTGTATTATTATCAAAATTTACATAAATCATTTCAGCAAAAGTATATAAAAATCTATGATTTACTGAATCCAATATTTAATATCATAATATATATATAAATTATATACGAATATGTTTTTTATAGAATAAATTGTGCTAAAATAAAAAATCCATAGAATTTTATAAATATTTTTGTGAAGAAAAAAATAAGTTCTCTAATTAATGAAAATAAAAAAATCTATAACTTTTAAATTTTTAAATAAAAATAGTAAAATAATAATTAAGTTGTAAAATTTTTCTAATTTATTTATTACTAAATATAATATAAAAATTAGAGTATAAAAGATTATAGGCGACTAAAATATTATCTTATTAGTATGTAAAAATAATTTTGTTTTTAAATTAAAAGATTCTCTGAAAAAATTCTAATATATATAATATTTTAATGAAGGAGTTTTGATTGATATGTCTAATTTATTTATCTATTATTTCAACAACGAATTTAATACTATCTATTATATAACTTATAAATAAATTTAATAGGAATTCTAAATTTAATATTTCTGAAATTGATTGTACTACGAAAATTCAATATGCTCAAAATTTATTTTAAATTTTAAGAGTGAAATATCGATTTTTTCTACCATAATTAATTTATAAAATGTGGATGATTTTGGATGATTAAAAAAACGGATTATACTGATATGTTTTTTATCAACACTTTAAAAATTTAGTCCATTTGATTATTAGTAGTTTAAAGCTAAAATTAAAATAGAAAAGTCAATTTATTTATTAGTCTGACGCCTTATAAAATTAATAGCATTCCTATTTTTGCTACATATATATCTTTTATTTAACATATCAATGAATTATTTAAAAAAAGCTTCCTATAATGTTTTATCAATAATTTGTGTGTAGATATAACTATAAAAGATTACTTAAATAATACTATTCGTTAAAAAAATGAATATATGGTAAATTTTTTAAGCATTTTATTAAACTTAAAAGAATTTATTCAATTATTTATAGTGAGATTTATAAGTGAAATATCGAATAGCAGGTCAAAACTGGGTTTTTTTATACATAAATTTGAAAAAAAATGATGATAATAATTTCACTAAAATTATTTTTATTAATTATAATTAGTTTTCTTTTATTTTTGATTAAGAGGATTTTTTTTCTTGAAGCCGCTTTAAATAAATTAAAAATGACTAGAATACGCCAAAAAAAACATTTAAAATTGCTTTTTTACATTAATTTAAATGGATTTAAGTTATTTAGTCAAAATAAAATAAATAAATTTATTTTTTTAAATTTCTTATTAGTTCATTATAAACAATTTTTTAATCGAATATTTTCAAAAATTTACTGATGAAAATACGATTTTAAAAGGAAAAAATCTTGAACCCACTATGAGCCAACATTACATATATTTAATTTAATTTATAGATACAATTTAATTTTTTTATTCTTGATAACCAATAATTTCCCCACAATTTTACTCTATCAACTGTAAAATAAATCCAATTCTCATCATATATAATAGTTGTTAAAATCAGAAAAAATTTCTAGGAGAATAAATTTTTAACTTGAGTTATACCTAATTTAGCCTCGATTTTTATTCGAATATTTATTAACTAAAAATTTAAATGAAATTTTTTCCTAAGATAAATACGAGAATGTTTTTTTGCTAATTTTTTTTTTTTTGAAAAGAATCGTTTTTTACCAAATAATCGAATAAATTTGATGATAAATCTTGAAATTTTTCTACGTTCCATTTATATTAATGATTATGTCGTGATTTAATTGTTTATTTAATTTTTAATATATTCCGCTAAAGTATTCGAGAAAAATAGTAAAATTTAAAACGAAAATATATGCGCAAAAAATTTAATAGGAGGTGCGATTTTTTTCAATTTTTTTTTTGATATTTGAAAGAGAGATTCAATAATCAAATAAATTTATTATCTAAAGTGAGATGAATTTACCCGTAAACATAACACTGGTGAATTAGAAGGTATTTTTTTAATTTTAATTTTTATTTGATAAGCTGGAAAAAGAAATTCTGTAAAAAATTTTAATGTTTAATCTAATTAATCACCGAAAAATTTCCCACATCAATTTTAGTTTTATTTATTATTTTTGTCAATTTAAATGCTTAACTTCTAGAATGATTTTTATCATAATCATTGATGATCAATATTAAGTCTAATAGACAGCTCTAAAATAAGTTTATAATCGCTTGGCTAGTTAATTTTAATTTAAAGACGCATTTAAGATTATCATTCGAATCAAATTAATTATAAAAATATGAAAAATAAAGAAAAAACTAGCCAATTTAAATTTTTACTATCAACAAGGGGGTTTAATGATAAAGGTATTCAATATATATCGAAATCTTGGGTAGAAAAATAAAATAGAAATAATAAAATTTAGAGGAAACTACCAAATTAAAGTGAAATATATATTTGAAAAAAAAAATAAAAAATATTTTATATGAAAAAAGGCTGTAGTTATAGAGGTATAATATAAGCATTATAAATATGAAAATATTTAATTTGTAATCGAATTTAGGATAAAAAGATTAAAGTGATTTTTTTCTTTAAAATTTTGAAAGAGTATTCAAGAGTTTAAGCGTGTAATATAACATGGTAGCATTATTACGAAATTTATTGAAGATAGACTTGAAATTTTTTTTACTATTTATCAAAAATAGGAAGTATAGAACTTCGGATAATTTTTACTTTTTAAAAATATATACTCCCCAACTATTCGATAATATAGCTTCATAAGATTTTTAAAAACAAAACATGAGTTCAATTATAAATAGTACTTTTTTAAAAATGTACTAAGATTGTTTGAATCGATCTAATAATCTTGTTACCAATATATCTCAAATTATTAGGGTTTATAAGATACAGTTTAAAACCTGTTTCTAAATAAATAATTTATATCTATTAGGCTAGCTGCACAATTCAGGCCTTTGAACAAAATTAATGCTTTTTGTTAGATATTATCTAAATTTAAAAAAATAAAATCACATTTTTCAAATGTTTTATGGAGTGATATAATAATTGGATATATTTATATGAAATTTTAGAAGTTGAGAAAATGAATTCATTTTGGGATAAAAGCGTTTAATTGAAAAATTAAGAATCATTTGAAAATTACACCATTTTCAAATATATGTGAATTTATCAATTTAACGCTTTATATTCAAGTTGAGCTTAATTTCTCAAAAATTCTATCATAATAATATCTTTATACTGATATCTAAAATCTGAACCAAATTTCAACAGATTTTACAAATTATAACTTTAGTCTAAGATTTGAAATTTTTATGAATAGTTTTTAATAATAACGGAAATAAGTTATAAAGGTTCATACTATTTTTTATTAGTTCGTTAAATTCCATATCTAAAAAAAACAAGGCAGATTAAAATAAAAGTTTTTTATGATAAACGATTTATAATATTCAGAAACTTAAATATATCACGCATTATAACAATAAGACTATAAAAATAACGCTATAATTCGATTTTTCATTTCTGTATACCTTATATTTATTTCATTTAAAAAACGTTATAAATATAAGGAAAAAATAGAAATGCTACAAAAATTCAAGTATCAGACTTTAATGTTTCTTAATGAGTTTTTCTGATATTTAAATTAGTCAAATAATCAAATAAACAATGTAAATATTCATATAATTCTAAAGAGCCTCTTAATTTATTCCTAGCTGCCCCCCCCCCCCCCCCCCCCCCC
>LSSL01000476.1:0-14187 GCA_001953115.1 Smittium mucronatum | reverse complement strand
TGTCGTGATACCGCCTTAAGCAAGTGGGTAATTACTACCAGGTTCTACGATTAACAAAAGCTAAGTAAAAGGGATACAGTGATGTATTACCGCCAATTCACCTTAAATATGGTTATTATTACTCTACTACGATAGTGTTGAAATATGGGGTTCGAATCCCCACTAAGGTCGTTAAACCCGCGAACTTAGTAGAAGATTATTCTTCTGTCTAAATATGATATATTATTTTACCCTTTTACTAGCCTATTTTACTCTCAATATTTTAGGCTGAAATTTATAATAAAACCATCAGAAAACTCAACAGAATAACTAAACCCGGATAGGAGACGTCTTATCTAAGTTATATTATATATATATATTAAGTTAAATTACTTAGAGTTTTAATTAATTAATTCCGGCTAGTATATCATACTACGCCGCCCTTTTGTAGGCATACATTCGAAGGCCTAATTTTTAGTAAGAAAAATTATAAAGTAAATTACCGACGATGAGTGATAACTTCAAGGAAGAAGAATATCAAAGGAGGTTCATTGACATTGTAGAAGCTATCAGGTTAGGAGAAGCGACCTTGTCTGAATACCCCGAATTAGCTAGTATAGCTAAGCGTATAACTACTGGTAGACGAAGTTACCAGAGTTCCGGCGGAACATACCCTACTCTCGAAGGGATAGTATCCGCAATGGAGACTTTTAAGCAGTTGGAGTCTAATAATACTCCAGCGCGAGCCTCATCGGCGCGACAGTATCCATGCATTGCATTAAAAAATCATACCTATAAAAATGTCTGATTTACCAAGCATCTAGGTACCATTTCGCGCAATTGCTCATGAAAATAGAGTTTTATAAGAAGAAAGCCTCATTTCAATCAATTTTTATTATATATATATATATTATTTTATCTCGACCAGGTTATTACTATCTATACTTTTAAAAATCTAGACATAGATATCTTACTTATACCAGAGAATTATTTTCAGATGATAAAATAAATTTAGGACTAATTTCAATACCCCAATCCAGAGAGGAATTATTTTTATTACTAAAATATTCTCAATCCCAGTTAATAAGGATTGATTTCATACAGTTTTTTTTATAAAACCAATGTTTTAGTATATAAATTAGGTTTTACAAGACTATATAAATACTCATCTTGAATTGTTCAAACAGCACATCCAGGTAAAACCAATTTTTTTATCGCATTTAAAAAGCAGAACTCTCTTTAAATTTGGATACTGTTTCATTAGTGGATATTTTTTTCTGATTTAAATGATAAGGTCTATTTTTTTGTGATAAAAAAATTACTAAGCTAAAACAGTATGAATGTCGATGAGAAATGTATGAATAATATGATTACCGACTGTTAAAAAACAATACAGGTTATGTTGCTCAAGATTATAAGCATGAGATTAGTTTTATGATTTAATATAAAAATTTCAATTGACTAAGAGGGGTTTTTTGCCTTTAAAAACGTTAAATTCAATGGGAAAACTCAACAAATAAACTGAAAATATTTTATCATGGCTCCCATTTCAAAGATTCAAAGAAGTTTTCTAGAAATAAATCCATCGCTCCTAAAATGAAAGACTCAACCAATAAATCATAAAGTTATAGATATTTTCCTCTCCATCTAAATCATTTAAATAAAAAAGAACCCCACCAAAATAAAGTTTTTAATTAGATATTATTTTTTAAATAGAAGAGACACCAAAACAAAGTTTAAATGGTATTTCAGATTTTAGGCGGGAAAGTAAGCCTAGTTATTAATATAAAATTTAGTATCATTGGATTTTAGGCGCCGATATTTAACAAATCTAGAGAATGATATTGTTTACACTTATCTATTTTGAGGCTTTATTTATATTATACTCGCATCTTTTAGCTCTTTGGTCACCAGTGCGAGCTATGCTTTCCATTAGCTGAGACTTGGATATATTTGGAAATAAAAAGGAATATCCAACGAAATACAAATTGATTTTCAGGTGAAAGCAAAGTGGCATAAATATTAAGCCATAAATGATGGCAAAGAATAGTCTACCGATCGTTATAATTTATTTTAGTACGGTAAATTAACGGTCAAATGTTAGTATGACTTAAATAGAATACCCTTGGCTATTATAGGATTTGCATTTTTGTTGGATACTATTTGATAAAAAAATATAAATATTATTTGTGATCATTTCTATCAACCTATAATATGCGTATATTTTCGATCATAGAAATCCCGTAATGGCTTTTTTTTGATATAATGGCCAATACAAATAGTATGTTCTTCTAGAGCATAAATTCAATAGGCCTCAAATCTAGCTCACTAATGTAAAACTAATTGTGTAGCCAGTATTTTAGATATCAATTGGCGGAAAATATAACTTCCTTATCAAATTCACATAATATATCGGATAATTTGTAATTCTTATCGAATGCCCCAATTTAGTCAAAGTAGACATTTATTTTTCAGTCGCAATGTTTTTAAAGTCGGTTTGAGGAGTATTCCTAAAATTACAACAGTATAAAGCCAAGTATCTACGACTTGTTTCTGTCCTTTATAAAACATCTACTAAACATCATTATAACACAACTCAGCGGGTTGTTTCCGCTCTCTTTTAATTCCGCATTAATTATCTTTTACAATTTCTATCACCCCAATCTTTTTCATTAATACTTTTCTATCAGAAATGAGTTCCAAGTATGATTCGAATGGCTTTCTTGCTTCTGATCATGACAACAACGAATCTGGAAATGACTTCATGCATTCTTTGAGCATAGACTCAGAATCAGAATACGTCGATTACGAAATGGATCCCATTAATCAGGAAGATGTTGAGAATCAGGCTGTATTCTTTGGTGATGGTAATTTTGAAACCGAAAATCAGCGAAGATTTTATTCCGAGTTTTCTGATTCTAGTCCTGGAAGATATCAAAATTTCTATCAAAACATGAAAAGAAAGAACATAAACATCAAAAAAATTTCAATTATAGCACTTTTCCTGTTTGTATTGTATCTGTTATTTAATTCGTTTAGTGTGAGTTTTCTTCAAGTTTTATTTATTTATTTGCGATTATGTCTCATTTATATTACCCTTTTAACATTAGAGTTCCTCATCAGAGAAGGATGAAAAAAATATTAAAAGTCCTTCTTTCAATCCAGTTCACTCTGATTATACTTCAGAAATTTATGTTTCAACTACCTCGCCCGAGTCCACACCAACTGATAACTTAATATCTAAGCCTGCTGACAAAATTACCGATACCCCTAAAAGCGATCATATAAGTGACTCTAATAAAACAATTTCGAACCATTTAAAATTTTCTGATTACGGCTCTGGATTGTATCAACCGCGATTTGGATCTTTTGACTTTATTTACCACCCAACTGATTCTTCAATTGATGGTCTTTTTGTTACTGGATCTTTCGAATTTTCCATTACCAGTTTAGAGGGTGGTTTTATACACGCCTTAGTTACTGCTGATGATATGAGAAATGCCCTTAAAGCTGCTGAACTTAATCCCATGACTTCTTTTGTTTCATACCAGATTTCTCAAGATTGGGAATATATCCTTTTAGAAATCAAGAGAACAAAAGTTTTTAGACATTCTTTTGTTTCTACCTATTTTGTGTACAGTGTTAACAACAAATCCCTGTCCCCACTGTCAAAAACATCCAACGATAAGGTTATGGATGCTCAATTTTCTCCCACTGGACATAGAATTTCTTTTGTAATCGCTAATGACTTGTACATTTCTGACTTGGTTAACGAGAAAAGAATCACTAATGATGGAAATAATGGTATATTTAATGGCATTTCTGACTGGGTTTATGAAGAGGAAGTTTTCTCAAGTTCAAAAGCTCATTGGTGGTCCCCAGATGGTTCAAAGATTATTTTCATGCAAACAAATGACACTCATGTGCCCGAGTTCAAATATAATCTGTACAATTCTTTTGAGTCCGATAATAGCTATCCTGAAGAACAATCGATTCGATACCCAAAAGCAGGATTTCCAAACCCTACTGTCAAACTATTTATCCATGACCTGAATAAACCGGATGTTGCCCCCCAGTTTTTGGATATCACTGAAACGGATTCAATAATTACTCAGGTATCTTGGATCACTAAAGATGACTCAAATGCTATAATTAAAGTATCTAATCGCCAACAAAACCATTTCAAAGTACATTTAATATCCAAGGCTTCCGAAGGTTCTTACTCATCTAAAATTTCCCGAGAAATTAATTCAAAAGATTCCGACAAATCTTGGATAGACGTTACTCGATCTCTACTATTTATTCCAAAGGATTCATCAGATTCCGGTTTGGAGGGGTATTTAGATATTGTAGAACACAATGGATTTTCTCACATTGCTCTATTTTCTCCTCCAGAAAGTGACAAACCAATCATGGTTACTCAAGGTCAATGGGATGTTATCGACGGATCTTTATATTTTGATCAAAATAGTAAAACTATCTATTATCAGGCGACTACACGCGCATCATATTCTAAAGATGTGTTTTCATTAAGTTTGTCTAAAGGTTCTTCTCCCAAAAACTTAACATCAGATATCATTACACCTGACGGTGTTACTGGTATCGGTTCTTACAACCTTTCAGTCTCCAAAAAAGGAAAGTATGCTGTAGTTTCATATTTAGGTCCTCAAGTTCCATGGAAGGGGGTATATAAGCTTGATTCAGGATCTTTAGTCGAAAAGCCTGTACGCGTAATAAGCGATAACGATAAGCTCAGAAGGGAATTAGATAAATTAGACCTTCCAACCACTCAAATTATTTCAATCCCTAGTGAGGAAGGATATGCTGATCTTGATGTGAAACTAACATTCCCTCCAGGTTTTAATTCAAAACGGGATGCATATTACTCAGTCCTGTTCAATGTCTACGGAGGCCCAAATTCTAAAATGGTGGACGAATCTTTTTCTATGAATACCTGGAATGCGATTGCTGTTTCAGCTAGTGCTAGCCGTAGTGAACATTCCAATGCTGTTCCTCTTGTTATTGTACAATTGGATCCAAGGGGAACTGCTCACAAAGGCAGAAAATTTTCTAGAATTGTAAATGGGAATTTGGGAATTGTGGAGGCTAGAGACGTGGTGAGAGGAGCTAAATATCTTTTATCCAATCACAAATATTTAGATCCAAACAGAGTGGGAATCTGGGGCTGGTCCTACGGAGGATTCCTTACTTTGAAAACTCTAGAAGCCGATCCAGAACTTTTCAAGGTCGGGATGTCAGTAGCACCAGTGACGAACTGGAAGTTTTATGACAGCATTTATACCGAAAGATACATGAATACCCCTCAGCTAAACCCACAAGGATATTCTGAATCTGCAGTTCATAATTACACCAGTATTGCATCTACTAATTTGCTGCTTATGCATGGAACTGGCGATGACAATGTACATATACAAAATTCGTATGTATTTGTGCAAAATATGATATCGGTAAAAAATCACAAAATGACAGTTATGGTTTATCCCGATTCTGACCATTCTATATCTTTGCAAGGTGCAAGGGAATATCTTGATGATACTTTATCATCTTATTTATTTGACCATTTTAGTAAATAAAGGTTGGTATAAGTCGTCGACCTCTATTGTTATCTTGAATTTAATATCTTTACTTTTTTTAACTTTTATTTAATATCATTAATACCCAAATAATACAATAAATCTTATATAGCTTGATGGGCCTTTTTTTTTAAAAATTGAGTTGACTTTTTGGCACTTGAATTTCTTGTAAAAATTAGTAATAAATGTTATAAGTGTTATAAGCTGTAATCGATATGACTGGATGATGAAGAAAATCGGGGGTTTAAATGTTCTAATTCAGTTTTTTGTTTAAAAAATTGAATAGCAATATTTCGACGACGCAATAGATAAAATCAGAGAAAGTGATAAAAGCAAGCGAGTATGAGGCCAATATTAAAATCGAGGAGGGTCCGTACCCGGGATAAAGCCCAAGGAAGGCAAAAAATTGGCCAATCAATATACTAATAGCCATTATTTTAACTTTGCGATCGTGATTAGCTTGCCAGTTTTCAAGATTCAAATCTTGCGCTTTGTATAATCTTGTGTATACGACCATGTATAAAAGTATTGATATCAATGGAAGGAAAGAAATGAAGCTCAAATATAACGAAGGGCTGGCAGAAAAAAAATGTCAAAAAAAAAATTGAAAAAGTTTAAAATAAATAACTCTGTAGATATAAAATAATACAAATTCAGTAAAGGGAAAAATGAATTTCGAACTTACAAATACAGCATAGGAGCTCCTTCTTCTAGCATCCAAGCCCTATCCAATTCGTAACTCCAAGTTACATAGATTGACAAGGAACCGAAAATCAATGCCTTAACAATGTTCCTTATTAATCTAATCCATAAATCTGTTTTTGAGTTTTCTACTTTTTTTATCTTTCGAGCAGCACTAAACTCATTGGGATCTTTGATCGTTTCTTTGTATAAGCGCTTTTTGGGAGCGGCCAGTTGAATAGGATCGTACATTTGCTTTTCATTCACCATTTTTTTTCTTCAAACTGTATATAGTACTACTGAGGTGATTTAAATATCTTTTATTTGTTTTCGAATTTAATGGATGGGATATTTCATTAAGCTAAAGTACAGCCCAATTCAATGGAAATTATAGCAATGTTACCTACATATTATTTTTAAAATGAATTAGCTTTTGACTTTCTTGCACGCTTTCATAGCCAGAATTCAACCAATAGTATAGATTCTATGAGTTCAATATAATTCAAACCAATCACCATGATGAAAAAATAATTGTATATGACTGGCCAAGCTAACAATGTATAGCATTTCCAGAAAAGCTACATGAGATGTCAAGAAAGTCAGAATAATTCTAAATTAGAATATATATTTGCACTTTCCATCTATTTATTTTTTCCATACGATGGAGTTTTATTCCAAGATAAAAACAACTAAAAATATTCTAAATCGGCCTTTAATTTAATTCTAATCAAACAGACTATCATTTTAATCATAATGAGCTCACCTGTCTGACTACTGGTTGAATGACTACTAGAACAGGTTAAAATTTACCAATCTAAGACCCACCCAGGAATTTCTTCAAGTTGGGTTCTGACTAAGGATATATAGTGCCATATATATGCCGTATAATATTTCTTTTGTGATGATCTCATAAAGATCATCATATTTGAATTTATTGTTCCTCGAAAAATATACAAATGATTTTTACTTACTATTAATTTTTAATGATTTTATCTAATAACACTACAGAGTAACTTTTAATAAGAAATTTTTTTATTAAAATTGGCTAGTTTAATATTTTTTTCCAGTAATTTTAAAATCTCACAATAAAACCGTCGAAGCTTTTTACAATTTGATGACACAATGAAAAAGAATATAAATCAAAATTAAAATCTGATAAATCGTAAAACTAATCTTATGAAGCTTTTATAAAAAATTCAATGTAAAATGAAGAGATTTTTAGAAAAAAGTTTGAGAATACGAAATCTTTAAATGAATTAGATGTACATTATTGATATTGGTTTCTAGGTGCTTGTTTATTTGGTCTGCCCTTATTAAAATTGATGCTATTGAATCCATCGTTGTTGTTTTTTTGATTATTGAAATTTTGGTTATGAATAAAATTTCCTGAATCGTTATTTTTGTTGTCATTATAATATGGCCGGTTTGGAGGGGGTCGGGATGAATCAAAACCCGGATTGGCTACATGGCTAAATTGTTTAGGTTCAGAATTGGCTGGGCGAAATCCGAGGTTTGGGTTGTTATTGTTAGGAGGAAAATGTGGAGGAAAAGGTCTATTATACGGATGAAAATTTCCTTGATTTTTAGGATTCATTGGGCTATTATTTTGCTTGATGAAATTGGGATTATTATTAGTATAGTTGGGAGGGTTTCTGAAATTGGAATTATCAAAAGGAACATTATGATTCTGGGGTCTAAATGGGGGCATTTGGTGGGGGGGAGGGTTCGAAGGAAATCCATTGTTTGGGTTTTGTAAAGGGGAAATATTTTTGTTACTTATTATATTGGGATCAGTAGTAGAAGTACTTTGATTGATTGAGGATAAAGAGCCACCTAAACCAGGGAGATTTGATGGTTCGTTTCTCTTAATAAAATTAGAATCATCATTTTGGAAATTATTTTGTCCTTTGAAGTTGTTATTTATATTCATACCAACAGGATTCTCTGCTTTAAAGACATTTTCTTTGTTATTATTTGCTGACATTCCAGGAAGTTGATTATTTACATACGATTCAGGGTTATTTGGGTTAACTCCATTTTGAATTTTAGGCATGTTAGGATTATTAATGGGTGGGTTTATGGGGGTATCCCAAGGATTTAATGAATCTGTATGGCCTTGCATGGTTTTTGCAGATGAAGAAGAGTGTAGAAGAGATGAGGTATTAATAGCACCTGGGGGCAAAGGAGGCGTGATTCCCAGTTCAGTTTTATTCAAACAATCACCTGGTCTTGATCTTGCCCAAAATCTAGTGCTATGATCATTGCTTCCTGAAGCAAGTAAATGACCAACAGGGTGCCAATCAATAGACCAAACATATGAATCGTGAGCCGTAGGGATCAAATGGATATACTCTTTAGCTGTAACATCCCACATCATCAAAGAGCCTTCAGAACCTCCAGATGCAAATATATTTTCATGAACAGGATGCCACGCTACAGCTATGAAATAAAATAAAAAATTTAGAACTTTTTTTTTTCGTAAATGAGTTGAAATGACTTACAGGTTACTTCTTTTGGAATTCCTCTGAAGGATCTTAAGTGATCCATTTTGCGAATATCGAATATTTGGATGTTCGAATCTCTAGATCCGGTTAGCAACCACCATCCATTTTTGTTCCATTCTAACCCCAAAATAGTATTGTTATGACCATGCAAAGTATTCAGACATTGTCGGGTTCTAGGGTCCCAAAGTTTTACTAAATTATCTTTGGATCCGGATGCTATGAGCCCCAGTTTAGGATGCCAATCCACACACTTTACATCCCAACCATGGCCTATAGGTTGATAAAAAATACGATTTGAAAAGACGAAATAAAATAAAAAGATATTAGAAATACCTTTTAGGGAAACCTCCTCAAGACCTTCGTTGAAATCCCAGATTTTCAATGTACTGTCATCGGAAGCAGATACAAACTTCAGGTCAGTGGGGCTGAAGCTATATTGATTGACAACATAAAAACGAAATATAAATTAAAAATCAATTAGAAATAATTTTATAACAAGTGATTATCGAAAGTCTTACCTTATATCCCTAATCGACTCTTTATGGGCTTGTATTATTTTTACATTATTCATATTTGGTTGCCAATATTTGATGACACCGCCCTGATCACCACTAACTAACCATTGAGAATCATGACTCCACTCCATCCCCCGAATTGCGGTATCGTGAGCCTGCATAATAGTTTCGAAATTGAAAGTCAAACCGTTCCACAAAGTAAATTCTCCACTCGAAGATCCTGTTAAAATTCTTCGACCTTCAGGAGTCCACTAATTGCACAAAATGAAAATAAGTATATAATTTAATATTTTAAAATAGATTGATTATCTTACCCTAACCACATTTACTGGACAACGAATCTTATTTTGTGCTTGTTGGACAAATCTTGTAGTGACCCCATAAATACCTTTACTTTTGTTAAACAAGGGAACTTCTAACTGAAAAATAGGAATAAGAGGAACAAATTGGATTATTTTTTTAGTGAAAATCGGAATTGGATGAGGATTTCTTCATCTTAATAAATCATTTTGAAAGATATTTTTTTATCTTAGGTTACATCTATTATATAGCTGGGATCCGGTTTCATAAATCGATTTTTTGTACTGTGAAAAGATTTTTTAGACTACAGAGATTTTATATTATTTAAAAAAATTATTTTTAAAAGGGAATTATAGAATGAAAATTCCAAATAGAATATCATAAAGTACAATATTCAGTTACATCAATCCCTCTGACAATTGAGCCATAGTAATCTATCGTTCTTCTTTGTAAATGCTTTCTCATTCTTTTTCCATCAAATCCATCTTCATTTGAATTGTCGAATTGGTCTCTATTTTAAAGTTTTAAAAGAAAATTTAAAGATGTTACTAAAAATTTAAATTCAGTTAGTAAATAATAACCTGTGATCGGGCCTAGCCCTATATGGAACGGGCCCACCATCGAAATTATGATGGTTCATTTTTGTACAATTTTGGAGGTTTTGAATGCAAAAGAAGCTCTGATTATAAAAATGTTTTTTAAAGATAATTCTGGATAAAAATGGCTCTTGAATAAAAATTTAGAGTATGTAACTAATTGGATATAATATATTGTCGAATAGGAACAAGATCTATTAATCGTGTATATTTAAATTGAACCAATAGCAATTATGATGGGTTATTGTTTTTGAGGTAACTAACTACAAAATTGTTAAAAAGTAAGCTGGAGCTTCAGAAGACATCAACAATATAATTGTTTGTGCTATTATATGAACAGGGGGAATGATAATGATGTTGAGAATTTGGAATTGATAATACTCTCCTGCTTCTATGCTCTTATAAATAGAAATTTTTTTTTTCTGAAACTTATTAGATCACATTAAAAATTTAGTCTGAAGAACAAATGTATGAAAAGTTATGGGTCCATAGAAAGCGTTATTACTTTAATCGCAATAAAATAAAATAAATCCGAAAAACTATATCTAGACGAAGATGGAAAAAAATCCTCAACCCATAATGATTAACAATCACATCTCAGGCCAGTTTTGCCACCAAAACTACAATTGATACATTATAAACATATCAATAAGATTATCTAGGAATCTAATTCTTTGGCGGGAGCAGTGATATGATTAGAAATAACTTCTTCCGGGTGTAGAAAAACTAACACGAACTGTAGTAAAGTTTCTTCAGATGAGAGTAACTATAATGTGAAAAATTATGGGAACATGATGGACGTCCATCCAGTAGCCAAAGCCTCCTGGATAGCGTAAAAAGTTGGTCATTGAGAACCTCTCAAGTTGGAAAGACAATACATTGTAGGGATTAACAGTGTTTATCATGAGTTTATGTCATAAAATGGATATTATAAATCGGATATTCATAGTTAGTGGTTGTAAATGTATTGTCCTTATTTTCTGATATTTTCAACTTGAAAAAAAACACACATTATCAAGTATATAAAGTTTGTAAAAATTGATGAACGTGATTTTAGAGTGAAGCTTCATGGAAAAAAAAATTAAAAACTTCTAAAATAATAGATTATGTTTATAGAAATGTTTGGATAATTTAAAAATATATCCATCCCCTTCCTCTCCATTCGAGAGAAATAAAGATTTCATCCAGCTTATCGTACTTTTTGCAATTATTTGCCAATATAGCACAAGTTAATTTAAAAGACTATTTTTTGATAAGTTCTTGGGTTTTAGAAGGATTTACCAAATAAAAGAAGCACTAATACCATATAAAAAACATATTCAAATTTAATAAAAGTAATAAATATAAGATTTCAATAAAAAAAAAAAATTATTTTTCTAAAAACTTGCATTCTTTGATAAGCTCATTTCTCTTTAAGTCGTAGTCTTCTTTAGTTAATGAATCACTATTTTCTATCCAAAAGATAGCTTCATTAGTGATATTTTTCAATTCTTTTAGTTTATCTAGATCCACATCTACGTTTTTAGAATCTTTTATTATTTTTCTTTTGATCTTGTATATATATATCTCCAGCATCTCTCTCGCCAACTCCTTTTTAGCACTAATCATTTCTTCTTCCTCAAACTCCTTTCCCTCTTTTATCATCGAAGTTATTTCTTCATTTGTGAGTCGATTCATATCGTTATTGCATACTAAAAAGTTTTTATTCCCAGATGAAATATCTGTGGCAGTGACTTTTAATATCCCTTCAATATCAACCTCAAAAGTTATCTCAATTTTAGGAATGTTTGCGGGGGCTTTTTCAATATTACATAGTTCAAATTTCCCCAAAAGATGATTATTTTTAATATCCTTTCTTACCCCTTCATACACATCAACAGTAACTTCAGTTTGATTATCAGATTCGGTAGTATACATTTTGGTTGCTTTAAACGGTATACGAGTATTCCTATTTATCATCACACTAATTATATCACCTTTAACTCTTACTCCTATTGAAAGAGGAACAACATCATATAGGATAATGTTATTATCAGGGGTTTCAGAAATAGAATTAGCTTTTATTGCAGCACCCAGTGCTACAGCTTCATCCGGATTTATTGTTTTTTCCAATTCCTTATCCCCAAAATATTCTGAAACAATTTTTTGGACATAAGGAATTCGTGTAGATCCCCCAACTAAAACCACCCTATTAATATCTTCTGGTTTCATTTTTGAACACTCAAGTATGTCTTTTATCTTATCTATAGTGGACTCAAAAATTTCAATATTTATGTCTACAAACTTTGGAACATTGATAGGGTATTTTAAATCTATTCCATTAAGTATCGAAGGGATTTCAATGGTTGTGGATAGGGAAAATGATAACATTCTTTTTGCTTTTTCACATTCAATTCTGAGTTTTTTCATGGATTTACTGTTTATAGAAACATCAACACCATGTTTATTTTTGATAAATTCTACTAAGTGTCTAACTAAATTAGTGTCAATATCCTCACCACCTAATTTAGTATCACCCCCAGTGGCCAATACCGTGAACTGTTTATTTGATATTCTGAGAATCGTAACATCAAAAGTACCTCCCCCAAAATCATAAACCAAAACAGTCTCGTTGTCGACATCAGAATTCAATAAACCATACGCAACAGCAGCTGATGTGGGTTCGTTTAACAATCTAACTACATTCAAGCCTGCTATTTCTCCAGCATCTTTTGTCGCCTGTCTTTGAGAATCGTTAAAATAAGCTGGAACCGTTATTATGGCATTTTTTACCTTTTTGCCTAAATAATCCTCTGCAGATTTCTTTAAATTTACTAATATCATCGATGATATTTGCTCAGGTGAATACAGTTTCTTTTCTCCTTTGCATATAATCTTGAAAAACGGCTTATCTCCTTTTAAGACCAGATTACAAGGGTGAAAAACTGATTTATCTTTGAGCTCAGATTTGTTCATTCTTCTCCCAATGTATCTCTTAGAAATACTGACGGTATTTTCAGGATTTCCTGAAGCTTGGTTTATTGCAGCTTCTCCAATCAACCTTCCTTCCTCAGTAAATGCAACACATGATGGAGTTGTTCTATTTCCTTGACTGTTTGCTATTATTTCAACTCTGTTGTTTTTAAAAATTCCTACACACGAAAAGGTAGTCCCTAAATCTATTCCTATTATCTCCATAGCTAAAATATTTGAATTTCGCTCGAATAAATAAACTAGATGTGATTTTTTTTGAAATTCGGTTTTTTTTTCATAAAGAGTATATTTATCTTTCCATCCAGGAATATCATTATAAATGGGGGGGTTTTTTTATTTGAATTTTAATCACTCAAAAATATTAGATGATTTTAATTTATTCTTTTGGAAGATGATATGTGGAATAATTAATTAATAACCATTTTTTCTAATTTGGATATTAAATCTAATAAAGATATTATGCATATCCATGCATAAATTGTTTTTCTTTTTAAATATTTTTTATTTTTATTTTTTTTTGTATCACGGAATTTTATTGTAAGATAACGTCATTAAAAACTATACTAAAAAAATTTGAAAAAAAGAAAAAGACGTATAGAAAAGACTATTATCCTAACTACAATAAGCTCCTCTGCCGGACTACCGGATGCGTACCTACGGTAAAAGGGTTCAATCTACCAACCGAAAGACCCCCCCTGGCATTGCTTCAAGTAGGCTGGATGACTGAGGTTACGTGCAGTCATGAATTAAGCTCTTTGTCAATGAACAACAGTTCATTGAAGCTATTGAGCTCCTAGTCAGAGCCTACTTCTAACAGGATTAATAAAATTAGGCTCCTACCCAAACGTGGGTTTGATCGACATGGCTTTCCTACAAATGGCTGTTAGACGCTGAGATCCGTCTGACTGTCGAACGCTGGACTTGTGCACTAGACTATGTCTCAGCTGTGCTAAACGATCGGTTCCTTCTGTTTCGAGATGGTCCTCCTCTGGAATCGCTGTCCTCCGAATCGCTGTGCGCTATCTCCACTACTCCCAACCAAGAA
>LSSL01000474.1:0-15401 GCA_001953115.1 Smittium mucronatum | reverse complement strand
CCCCCAACCTTTTGGCGTTTTTTTTTTATAAATCTAGTTTGGAAATTTATCTAGTCTTTTTGATAAATTTGGCTTTAACTTATTCCAATAAACTTTGTTTTTCGGGTATGTTCAAATCGATAGAAATTGTTTCTTTTTTTTTTTTTTTGCTGGATTTTCTGAACTCATTATTTTCAATGCCCAACCATTTTTTTTCTTTTCTTGTTTTGGATCTAATGGCCAAATGATAATGGATATTCTGCAAACTTTCTCCCCTCCCAAATGTATGTATTAAAAAATTGCCAAACTAAACCAACCATTCGTTCCTAATAACCAAATTATTTCTTTTCGTTTCATATATATATTAAATTTTAATCAATTAAAAAAGGTATTTATATAACATATCGCTACCATTTTCCGTCCAAAATTTGGGCATTAATAGTGTATCATTGCCTCTAAAAACATTCACATGAACACATTTCAAAAAAAAAAAAATTAAACCATCAAAAGTATGCTAGTAGAATGTTTCTTTTAAAAATGATGGTACTAAAACGATTGAAATGTTTTATATAAATACCAAATACGACAATTATTAACAAATATTATCGAATCAACCAACTATTTACAATCAGTCAAAAAAAAAAACATTCTTTTTTTTTAATGACAAAAATAAATGTTAAATCAGTGTTTTTATAAAATACTCCAGTAAACTGAAACAGAAAAAGTTCCATTAATCTATTATTTCCGTGTAATGACTCGCTTTGATTACTACTTCAGCCTATAAATAAAAAAATAAATATTTATTATGAATACTTATTATTTAAAAATGTATAAGTTGTAAATATGAATTTTCTTACATCCTACATATATAAGCTCTTATTCCATTTCCTGATTTATCATATTCTAAATTTATTTTTGATAGTAGTGAAAAAAAATTTTGAATAAAAATATTTTATCATTTAATTTTAAATTAAAACTATTCCTATATTTTGCTATATTTTAGGGATTTTTATATTTTTTGATTTATACCTTTAAATGATGACTTTTTTACAATAAAAACCATAAAGCTTAAATTTAAAAATTAATTAAAAAAATCAAATTCATTTAAAACTCTCGTTAATAAACTTATTTAAACATACTAGCCAAATGATTTTAAATATTTCGTATGATATAAAACATTTATATATTACACGTACATAAATCCATATAATACACAATTAAAACCCCAAATTTTATATCCAAGGCGGAAAAAATATAAGTTTAGAGCACGAAAATAATAAAAATTCAGAAATATGTATACCTTTTATTTTTTTTTTTCTGCAATGAAAAAATAAGGTCAAATTAATATTATTTAATAATAAACAACAATATTTTATGTTATTAATTGTCAGACATTAAAATAAATTTGAAGCTTATTCAATAATTTAATTTTTGTAAAATTATTTATTTTCGGAGAAATTTCAGTCTATTATACAGGATATTCGCCAATGTAAAATATAATTCTCTGCAATAATAATAAAATAAATAGTATTTATTTCGCTCCTAATAGAGAAATATCTTATCGCAGTTTATGAGCTTAACTGTTGTGTTTTTCAATATAGTCTAGATTAAAATTACACATAGATTTGTACTATTATTGGTATGGGGTAGTAGATACAGAGTACAGAGATTTGAAGGACAGATATCCCGGAGGATGATGATCTCTAAATAGAGTAGACGACCGTTTAGCATAGCTGAAAAAATTTCGAGTGTGCAAATACAGCGTTCGAAAATCAGAAAGATCTCAGTGTCTAACAGCTAATTATTATGAAAGCCATATAACTCATCATTTTAGGAGTCTATCTCTATTGGTCCCTTTATAACTAGTCTCTGGATAGATACTCAATGGCTTCAATGAACGATTTTTCATTCTTTTATAAAAAATTATTATTATTATTATTATCGACTGCAATTGGCTTCGGTCATCCAACATTTTTAGTGCAATGCTACGGTAATGTTTCATTTTGTATGTCGCACCATTTTTCCTTAGGTACCCAGCCGGCAACTCGGCATAAGAGCTTGTTTTAGATAGAATAATAATCTTTTTTATTCGCATTTTTCTTTTTTTCACATTTTTTTAGTACAAGTTTTAATGACGCTATCTCACAATAAAATTCCGTGATAAAAAAAACTCTTAATTCTACATTCATATAAAAAAATAATTCGAGTGCATAGATTTTTAATTATAATTCAGAGTATTACGCTCAAAAATAATATAATTTAAGCGATGAAATTACATCTTTCAATTTTAGTTTTAACTATTAATAAATAATAATAAATAAACTGTGCTGATTTGTAAGATAAACTGAATATATATTTAATTAGAAATTGGAAAAATTATAAATATTCAACTATTAATTTTATTGATTTCTTTGAATATTAAAAAAAAGCTGAAAAGCTAGGATAAATTTAAATCTGTGAAAATAGAAATATAATCGTATTATCTAAATATAAACTTCATTGATTTCTTTTATAAAAGTTAAATGAAAACACATGGATCATTTTAAAATAAAAATATATGAATCTTTTAAAAAAATGATGTAAAGGTATCTATTTAAAAATAAATTAGAATCACGTTCAAGCAAACAAGTTTAGTTTTGAAAAAAAAAAAACATTTTAGATTCAAGGTAATAATATATATCTTTTTTTAAAAAAATAAAATAGAGTTGAAAATAAAGCAAAAAAAGATAATTATTTATTTGATTTGATTTTTATAAAGAGTGGATTGTGTGAGAGTTTTATTTGTTTAAATAAATCATATTCAAAGGATTGATTTCAACTATCTTTTTTTAAAAAAACTTTTTATTATCACGAATAACCAGGATTTTATAAATAAAAATTTATAAAAATATTCATAAAGGTTATTTATCAACTTTATTTTCTCTGTATAGAATAATTCAGCACTTTAATCTCCGAGAATATGAAAAAAAATGAGACTGTGTAATTTAAATTTTAAATATTTAGCACTGAAATTCAATCATATTTTTTTAAAAAAATGAGACCTATTATTGCTAAAAACCATTAGGGCGCAAAAAAAAATGTTAATTGGTGTGAAATATTTTTGGTTGAAAAGCAGAGAAATAAATTTATTAATTTAATTTATCTATACTTGTTTTATATTGTATAAATATAATCTTTTTTTTTGTATAATTTATTTGAAATAGTATAATAAAAAACAAATATAAACATAATTTACTAACAAAAAGTTCATGTTGAGCTAATTTGACTGATTTTTTTAAAAAAAATTGAATCAAATAATATTAGTAATATATCAATTCAAGTCAATCTAAACCTTTTTAATGCAACTAATAATAAAAAATATCATTATATAAAAAAAATTTAATAGAAAAATTATTTAAATACAATTTATCCGATTAAAAAAAACTCAAGTCAATCTCTTCATTAGTAAAATAACCGTTTTAAAATATTTATAATTAATTAAAAGAAAGGGGATATGTAATATTTACATTTTTATACAATAAAATAAAACTAAATAAAATTTATTAATTTTATTTTACATATGATTAAAAATTCTGACACATGTGTTTACATAAATTTTCTGATAATTTTTAAGTGATTATAATAATAAAATCCTCTCGATATTTCAAAAAAACACCAATTACTCAAATAAAATAAAATAATTTCAATAGAGTGATTTTTACGATTGATATTCTAAAGATTCAGAAGCTTCTATTAAAGATACTTCATTTATGTAAAATAATATTGCGAAGATTTTTTCAAAAAAAAAAAATAATAACTAAAAGAGCTTTTTATTTTTCATTTTAATTTTATTAATAAATTTCAAGATAAAAATTAATTGTATTTTTTTATTTAGACCTGAAATGGATACATAAGATATTTTACAAATTTTGAATTTATAATAAAAATTTATTATCGATCATCGATCTTTGAAAAAAATTTCAAAAGAATTTATAGATATCTTATTTAGGTTATATTAAATTTTATCTGTCAACTTTACTCTAAAAGGATGAATATCATAGCCTTTTTAGCCGATAAAAAAAATTCAACCTCTCACCTGAATCTTTTGAAGTGATAAATTTAAGAGACCATGTGATTTTTCTTCTTTTTTTAAATATAAGTTTTAGGTTTATGTTTGCTTCACAACAATGCGATTACTTTAATTAAAAAATTTTAGATTAAATCTCACTAAAAAAGTGAAGTTTATCACTTATAGTTCTAAATAACTTGAACTTTTTTGAATCACCTAAAAATTGTATTTCAATTTAAAAATAATAATTTTTTAATAAAAAATTTTTATATTTATTTATTATATTTCCAGCCGAAACTACAGGCTTATTAAAATATTACCATTTTTTTTATAATTGGATAAAGAAAATTATGAATTTGATCTAACAAAATAAATTGAGTCATGTAGATACGTTTTTATGAGAATAATATTTTATTTGTAATAATATCAAATTTAATAACTCGAATTTGGAAATTCTAGCTTCATTGAGTTCTATTTATTGCAAAAAAAAAAAAAAAAATCGAAATTCCAGATATAATAGCACGTTTTCTAAACGGGAAAATTAAAAAATATTCTAAATTCATTCAATTAGTCTTATAATCGGTAAATAGAATCATATTGCATATTATTAAAAGAAGAAGATCATTATAGGTTTTATCATATCAATAAACAATATTTTCCATGAAAATATTTTCTTTTTTAGACGTGCGTGGTTATTTTTTTGATGAAATATATATATATAGTCATTTATTATAATGATCAAAATAATTAAAATTTAGCAAAAAATAAAATTAATTAATTTCTATAAGTTAAAATATCTATTAGGCATTAGAATGACGTCACAAGTCAAGGAAAATATATATATCAGAATGAATAAAGGATTTATGGCGATGAAAACCCCGTCTCTTAACAAAATTAATTATTCAATTGGTTTAAATATATTCGAGCTTTTACAATATTTACGCACCTTAGCCTAAGGCCAAGATTACTTATTTTTACTTAGAATTTGATTTCCTTTTAATGAATAAACTGTTTAAAAATAATCCATAAATAGATCCTTTATTTTTCTTTAATCCTTTTTTAAAAAAAATATTATATGTATTCATCCCTGACTGATTATATTTTTTCATTCTTAAATATTTATAATTGTGATTTATATATTTAATCAAATAGAAAAAAATAATGTGTATTTCAAACTTAGATTATTGACTACATAATTATTTGAAAAATAACCTCAAAAAAAATTAATTCTAAAGCCACGCTACATATTTTTTTATTTTTTATTTTATTTTATCATATAAAATAATTGTATTATTACCACAATACCTCCATCATGACCATGATTTAAATGTAAATAATTTTGATGCATTAAGTGTGATGGATTTTAATTTAATTGCTATTTGATTTAGTATCATTTTTTTTTTCTGAAATGATCTAGAGTTGAATAAAAAATATATAATATAAAAGTTGAAAAAAGTTGAAAATTATTTAAAAAAGCTTGAATCCTTTCAAAGTCATAAAGGGTCCGTTTTTTTAAATAAAAAAATGATAAAAATCGACTTTTACAAATAAATAAATCTAAAAACCCCTTTAAAAAGCCAATTCAATCAATCTTAGAGCATAAATACCCATTTATACATACTTTTAAAAAAATATAAAGTTGGATCGTTATAAATCTGATAATAGGATTGAAAATAGTTTTAGTAATATATCAGATACATGATTCCCCATTGAAATATGTATCAGGCCAAAAAAATCCTGAATCTGATTTTTATTACAGATATCATAAAAAAAATTTCAATTAAAATCTAATCATCTAAAAGTTTTATAGAATAGAAATTATCACATATCTTTTAAACTAGGTAAATACTTTCTACAACCAAAATATCCTCCATTAAACCCAAAATCTTTACCCATTCACTCATTATGTCTTGAAAAACACTAAAAAATCCTTTCAGTACCATTTTAAATCACCAAAAAACCACCTTTCATCATCTAAAAACGAAAAAATTATTATGATCCGTATTTTTTTATCAATAATCGACAATTATGTTCAATAAAAGTCAAAAAAAATTGGTAATTTCTTTTTCGGATTTTTTTTTGTATTATTTATCAAAAAAATTATTATTGAGTTGGATTAATGGGATTTAATTACCAAATATTATACATAATTTTAAAAAATTATCTATTCACTTATTATATTAAAAAAATAATCCAGTTAAAATTTATATCAGCTGTCAAAAATGTTTCTTCGAAGTGTTCGTATATTAATTATAGAGGTAGAAGAATAAATACACTGATTATTTTGGTTTTTAAAATAAAAAATTGGAAATAATATTAGCTATACAATTTTTTTAAAGTTCAATCTAAATTTTGATAGTATGTAGTTTATTTTATCAGTAATAATATTCTCATCATCAAATATAAGCAAGTTGATTTTTTTAAAAAATTTGAGTTTACCATAATACCAAAAAAATACCTTTAAATTCATAAAAATTCTTTGCTTTAAGTATAATAGGAAATATTTATGAAATGAAATAAATAAAATTTTCTATACAAGCAATAATTATTATTGTCATTTTTTTGTGATTGAAGGTGATTTTTTGGTGATTTTAAATTACGCCGAAAATATATTTTAGTGATGTTGAAGATATAATTAGTCAATAACTCGAAATTCTGTATTTTTTAGCAGATATTTTGCTAGTAATAAAGGTCTAACCGTTTTAGTTATTGATTTTTTAAATCTCATTTCTACTATTTCAGTGCTTATAATCTTTGAAAAAATATTTAATAATATCTTAATTGAAATTTACCAAATAAAGGGTTTTAAGCTAGTATAAATTCATTTTTAAACTTAAAAAAATAGTAAACAATTGTTAAATTTGAGACTATGCTAAAGATGATAATGTTTTTAGAAACTGGTACATATGTAAGCCAATTGATAGTGCAATAATTAATAGTTTTTTTCCCCCTGATAATTAATCTTTTCTATATTTTAATAATAGATATTTATGCTTATATCTAACTATTATGAAATCTTGCTAATTTATTTTGACTATTTTTGGAAGTTTCCCCATTTGAAACAGGTCGCACAGAAACTAAAGTTTTTATAAAAATAGTAGAAAACACCGATTATATTGAAATTGAATATATATTATCAATTATAAAGTATTAAGTATAAATTATAACATTTAATATATATTCCTTACCCCTTGAACCAATGCACTCAGTGTATGGAGCTGTTAGAGCGGCAGAGGGAGGTTGGGTGGCAAAAAACTTTAATTATGATTTTATACTTTTTCATTAAATTTAAAATAAATTTCTTGAAAAAAAATATGTATATACATATTCGCCAAAAAATCATATATTAAAGTAAATGTAAAAATATTTAATATTAAAACTCACGAATTATTTACAATTATATAATGAGTATTAATCGATTTTTTATCTATTTATACGAATTAATCAAATTTTATGATTAAAAAAATTAGGGCTTAAAATATTATATTAGGTTTTGAAAGTTTTACTATCAAAAATCAAAAAAATAACTAATTTAACATGGATAGGGGGTTTTTTATTTTATTTTTCGCTAATTTTTGATAATAATGGCTTTTCATAATGAGTTTTTTTTTTTTTTTTTGAATTATAATTCAAATTTAACAAAATATATATTGTCTCTTTTAATAGGGTTATTATGCAGGAGTATAATTAAAAAAAGAGATTTTACGAAGTTGAATTAGTTTTTTACCCTGAAGTTTATTTGAAGTTAGAAATAACGAATATATGTATATAAATATTTCTAAAATCCAGAAATTTAAATGTGACATTTCAGATTAATAAATGAATCCTTTTCACTAAAATGATAAAAGATGATTTGTTTTTGCTTTAATAAAATGAAAAATAAATAAATTTACAGAACAATTTTTATAAATTAATTAATAAATAACATTTTTTTCAAAATCTATTGTTTTTATTTTGAAAAAGTGTGTATTAGCACATTAATTCTTATTATACCAATGATAGAAGCAATTAAATTTAATATAGGTTTACTTTTGAAGAAATTGTAGAATAAAATAAAATTTGATAGATATCAGTCAAATTATGTTCCCATAAAATCAAAAATTAATCTTTTTGTCAAGCTAAATTGAAAAAGTCGACTTAGTTAAGAATCAGTAAATTTTAAAGCAGATTAAGTGAAAAAAGTTAACTTTGAAAATAAAAAATTCCACAAAAAGTACTCACAATTTAAATCCATGAATATTTGTTAGGCTTTAATATCGAAAATCGATTTTTTAATTACACGAAGGTGGATATTGCTACTTAGTTTTTTTAAATTTTTAAAATAAAATAAAACCCCCTTAATGAGTCAGGAGTTCGGATAATAATTTGTGTCTAAAATATCAAATAAACGTTTTTAAACTCAAAAATTCCAATTTGATTTTAAATAAATCCATCAGATTGATGATAATCGATATGAAATTAGTTTTTCAGGTATAACCTCAACTGAAAAATAGAAAATTTAATATTTTTTAGATCCTAATTAGACAATATAATTTATTTTTTGGTATAAAATCAAAAAAACTCCATCATCTTTTTTACTTATTAAGATTTAAAATTTAAAGTTTAACAATATGTAAATAAATTAATTTTTTTCGACAAAATTTGATTCAAATTCAAATTTTAACCTTGAAATTATATCATATCTAGAATAATTTTTTAAAAAAAATTATAAGAATTTCAATACAAGTATTTATTAAGCCATATTTTTTATATTTGGGACCCTTTTTGGCCTTAAATTTTTATTTAGCTCGTTTTTAAAATTGCTTTACATTTTTTTAATTAAAAAATATGATCTATGAAAAAAAAAGTTTTTCGAAAAAGGAAGAGGTTATATATAGAAATATACTTATAGAAAATGTAGAATATTTATTATAGATAAATAGGCTCTCATTATTTTTAAAAACTCTTTTATCATTGCTAAATTTACAAAGAAAAATATTTGGGAAGTAAATCTATCCAAATTTTATAAGGAAAAGTTATTTTGTTTGGTTTTTCGGTTTTTTTTATCTTTAGTTCAGCAAAGTTTAAAGTAAGTTCATTACTTTTTTTTGTGATGTTAAACTTATTTCCAAAAATTTCAAAGAGATAATAGTCGAGTTATGAACTTACAAATATAATTAGTATTTGGAAGTATTTTATAAAGTATAATTTTCGACTTTGTAATACATGATATATGGTATTTTAAATTTCTATCTTTCTAATATTTTGACTCTATAACATTAATATTGCAAATTAACACTATTTATAGGGAGTTAAGAAATTTTATCATTGTTAATTTAGGGACCCAATAAATCTTAATGTATATTTTTTAGCTGATTTATTTTAATTTATTTTAATTTATTTAATTTCAATAAATTTTAGAGAAACTGGAGCTTAAGATATGTTTCACATAACCGATATGCACGAATTAATACAAGTGTAAAGTTTATTAAATCCCATATATTTTAAGAAAAAAGAGAAATAATTTTTATTGAGCAATTGATGAATATTTTAAAAAAATAATGAAGGGATTATATGCATTTATATATCGCTGAATAATAAAAAAAGTTCTTTTTATTTGGTGTGGGATTTAATAATCTAGTTTTTTTTCAAGTTTTATGCTGTAAAATATATTGGAATATTTTAGCTTTGATAATAGACTTTTTTTAAAAAAATGAAAAGCATAAATGATCAAGCTAAATTAAACTTAATTCTTATAAAAAAAAACATTTAAATCAAGGTTTATAATCTTTAAAAGTCGTTTAATTATTATATTTAAGTGTAGATTATTTCATCAAACTTATAATTAAATTTTTATAAAACAACTTAATCTGTAATAAATTCTATAGAAGTTTTACTAAGCGGATTGTGCAATCTTTTAATTCTGTTAATGTTTGATTTTTTTTTATCACTCAAAAACAAACCTTGCCCTTTTTTTATGCTCGGAGGGTTTAATTGTAATTTTGTCCCATTCTTGATCGAAAGTTCCATTTCTTTTGACTCCATGAATTTGGTGTCGATATTTATACTATTTGAAAAGATAAATTTCGGCAATTGAGGCGATTTATTTTTTATCTCAATTTGGTCGTTTTTTTCTGGGTAACCCGGCGTAATGCTAAGAACCTGTGTGTTTTGGTTAATTTTGCCACCGTTTGCCGAAAAACTCCCATTTCTATAAAAATTATACGAATTATACATTTCTACATTCTTTTTAGGGATATTAGAGGAAAATTCTTCAAAGAAACACCCCTTTGCTGAACTGAATTCTCTTGTTGGGGGTAAGTTTACGGAGTTAAATTTAGATTCACTTGAGTCTTTGAATTCAATATATTTTTGAAAACTTGTCGAATTTACCGGGTTTACCATACATATAGGCTCTTTTTCTATGGTTCTTATTGTTGGTACTATGTCTTTAAATGCATCAATCTCCATCCTGCTACTGTCTTTATAAACATTTTCAAACACTGAAGAGCTGAAAACATCCATATTTTTGAGGCAAGAATTTTTAGTAGTTTTTTTTGGTACTGAAGAATCATTGGCACTATTTAAGTCTATAGTCCAATTATTTGTGCTATAACCGGTACTCTTATTGGAATATAAATCTTTTGGAGTTTCTAAATCACCTCTATTCTCGCTGTAGTAACATATAGATCTGATATGAGAATCTACAGAGTATTCATAAGGCTTCTTATAATTTATGAACACCAATTTTTCATCATTACTTTTTCTGGGTTTACTCCTTGAATTGCAAACGATAGACATTTTAAATTTATTTTCGATAGTGTGTTAATGTAAATCAACATAAACTAAATTTGTTTAAATACAAAAGTGAATCTTCTTTAAACTTTGAAATATATATAGTTTTAAACCCATTATATATAAAACCTTTGGGATTATCTAGAGAAAAAAATATTGAAAGCCATGCAAAATTTTTAGATATTGTCAAGGATCCTTCCTTTTTTCTAAAAACAAGTATTCAAATTTAAAATTGCGGTATCTAGAAACTCTTAATATAACTAAAAAGACATTAATTAATACGAATCTGAGGCTTCTAAAGATTATGCAAAGCATCAACCACAAAATAACCAGCATTAGCCCATTGCTTGACCAGATTATATTAGATATAACAATTCATTCTTTCTATAAATAATTAAATAACAATAATAAGGACCTCTTTTCATCTCTGATCCATTGTTTATTTCTCTAGCCCATAATTCAGCCTCTTATTCATGATTGAGCTTTTTTAAATCTCTTGAAAGCATGATCTTGTTTATATCGACTGTATTTTTTTTTGCCGCGCCTAGAGATTAAATATTCATCCTGTTCCAAGATATTTAATTAGGTTATTAATAGATCAACTTCCAATAATATACCTTTTTTTCAAGTTATTGTAGAATCAATCCTGGTTTTATTTCGCTAATTAAGGAAATTAGTATAGATTATTAATTTTTTATTTCCTGGAAATCTTGAATTTAATTAATATGAGCCAATTGTATTTTTTATATCGATCACAAGACTACCGGATCTCTGAAAAATTAAACGCATTTAGACTATATCAACAATGCGAGATTAAAAGTAGTATAACATTGATCGAGCATGGAAAATTAGCTCAGTAACAGGCCAAAATATTAATTTATAGGAACAAATGATTGTTCTATAATATCGGGTAATTTGGTGGAATATATACTGTAAGGTTTTTGAGATATTTGATCTAATTTTGATATCTCAATGTATAAAAAAAACTCAATTTAATTGTAATTCACGTTTTTAAACGACCCAAATATTTTTTATCATATATGTGCATTCTTTTATGGAAAAAACTAGCCACAAAAAAGTTAATGATGTACATCAATGTCATTGCCACACTAATTCCTCTTTTATAGATAACAACATATGTTATCAAATTTTACATCTAACGTGTACATCAAGTTTTTTTTATGTATTCCAACAAAATATTAAATCGAATTAAGTGACATATCACAATACAAACAAAACTGGATTATTTCAAAAAGATATGTTTCCCCAATGTGATATGCAACTACTAAATAATTGCATATATTTGTTACAATATCTTTTTGGAAAGAATAAATTATATTAGAGAGAAGACTTAATTAAAATTTGGTTTGTTTTTAATTAATTTGTAATTTAGTTTCTTTAATGTCTTTATTTCGTATGAATTGAGTGCTTGTTTACAGAAAACCCCAAGAGATAGCCCATTAGTTTTGGAAAAGGAGAAATCCGTATTAGTCAGATAATTATTCATCTAAAAAATATAAAGCCGAAGTGCCAAAGTTTTTTTTGTAAAATCCTAATTTTATAACCTGGAAAAAAACAAAAACAAAAAAGAAACTTAATTTTGTTTTATTTTAATAAAAGATTAATAATAAATAAACCTTGAAAAAATTGATGCGATATTTTAAAAAAATATCACCGGCACCTTTATAAAGTGTCTTCGAATAGTATAAATGTTGGTCTTAGCTAAACGCCTAAACTTTTTCCAATTAGGATATCAACTCCCCATTAAAAAATATTTTTATTGAAATAATAGAGCATTATAGCAAATAGATCTTTTTTTTCAATACCCAGTCAGTAAGCAAAAAAAAATGTTTATTTTTTATAATAAAGAAAAACGGTTAAATCAAAAATAAAAAAAATCGACTTAAAAATAGCTATTTAAGCTTTTGAACATAACAAAGCCGGCTTTTTTTAATGCTCGTCATTTAAAATTGGTATTATTGATTTAAATTTCAAAACTATTTATTAATTCTATGTTTATATTTGAATTTTTAAGTTAACGGAATTTGAAAAAAGTTTTTTAAAGTAAACTATACCATCTGGTATAGTGACTTTAATGGCATGTGTTGAATTTTTGCTATTTGAACATTCTCTTATGAAGTTTATGAACCAGGAATTCTCATACATGGAGTTTGGAGCCTTTAAATTGCAAGAGCAGTAATCATCCATTACCCCTCGCGAAAAAACATAAAACTTCCCATTGCTTTTCTCAGACGAGTTTGGAATATCCAGCTCTTTGGGCTCCATATAAATTCTTTTTTCAGATAGTGGGATAATTTTTTTGATTAATGTAAACATTTGATTCTTATTTATAATAGAATCGTAATCCATTTTAACATATACTTTAAACTGGTTTTTAGTCGCGCAAAGAATATTATATGCATGAAAAATTTTGTTTGCCATATTTTCAGGAGAATTTTTAGACGTCGATACTATATCACATTCTTCGCTAAAGTCGTCGCTGTCACACACTGTGAATATGTTTATATCGGAATATAGGTTTTTTAGGAAAAAAAAATCGTAATCCTTTTTGAAAGGGACCAGGAAAACGACTTGATCGTGATATTGTAAAATACTCTCGTCTATTGTGGGACTTCTGTATTTGAATGGTTTTGGTACAAGTATTTGATTTTCCTCGTTAAAGCTTGAAACAGTTTTGCTCACATCCCTGTCAAAATGAAACTTAGGCACATCCAGAACAATAGCTTTTTTAATATTTAATACATAACTAACCATGTGATATGAGGCATAAATAAAGGCTAATATAAAACCTGCAGTCAGGATTCTAGTCCTCGAAATCATGTTTTTTCTGTGTGATATAAAGTCTCTGTTTTTTTGCCTATGTATGGAGTCCAGTTATTTTTCTTAAGTGCTATAATGTTATTAAGGATGCTACTAGGTGATATATATATATATTACTATAAATTTTGATATGGAAGTTTTGGAAATAACAATGCTGTTAGGTAAATTATTGGTTCTATTTATAGTTGGAACATTTTTAACCATATAAATAAAAATAATAAAGACATGTAAATAGTTTATATTTATTGTTTTGAAGAAAATTCTTCACTTTAGTTAATGCTACTGAGAAGAGCCCAAAAAACCCAAAACTTACATCAAAGACCTATAACCTATGACATTGATATTCTTTGGATTTTTAATTTTCAAACCCCTTTTTAATTGTTTGGTCATCTCTGACAATAACCCCTTTCAAATATATGTGGGAAATCTATTTGTTTGACAGCGTATAACGGTAGATCCATTAGCTCAGAGAAATGCAGCCATTGATTTTTAAAATAAAATGAATCAAATTATTCCAAATTGTTTGGCAATGATTTTCGTTAAAGGTTTTAATCTATTCGCTTAATTATATCATCCCGATATATTGGAATGATAAATGCCTTATATCCCCTTGGTGCTCTTGTTGATCTCGGATGGGTTCTACCGATAAAACTTTGCATGAAAAAATAATACTAAATACCATATAGTCAAAGATTTTTTATAATGAGATTTTCACAAAAAGGGAAATATACAATATTTATGACGATTTTACTGAAAGCGTGAAAATACTCGTTGGTTAAAATAAGTAAATTTGACGTGATGATTCAAATTTTAATACTCCTATTAAGTGTTTAATATTATTATTCAAATAAATGGTAAAGGATTACATCCGTCGAAATTTCTATTCAACTGATATGGTAAACTTGGGTTAAAGAAATTTTGATTGTTCGATCTTATTGATAATCATATTGTAGTAAACCCGAAGAATAATTTTAGCTAACGATTTAAAGGGAAAAAAAACAGAAAATGTATTTTTAACCTACTTGGATTATTAAAGCGTAATAGGATATTCTCATGCCCCATCAATCTGAGTTTTATGGATTAAAAAAATGTGTGGATATGTGGTTTGAACTAAGCACCTTAATGTTTGAAAAAAAATATACCGCTATTAGTTTTAGGTTTAAAGAAATTTTATTAAAGTGTTACGATTAGTTTAAAATTTACTTTTTTTTCTACTGATAGATTAAATCTATTGGGCTTTTGTGATCGAAATTTATTTTTTGTTTTTTATCCATAGCTATCTAAAATTTCTAATTTTAATGTAAAACATTTAATTTATCAATATTTAACTTTCAAAATCAAATATATGCTTTTTCATACCCGAATTTTTTTTTCTGCGTGCCATAGGAATGCTAAATAAAGGCGAACCGAACTGTACATACAAAATCTTGATATTAAATCAATTTCTTGATTTTTTATAAGAAGTGATATGTTTTGGTATATAAAAATATAAAAAGATTCTCGGTGATTAGCTGACTAGGTTTGAAGGTAATTTAATAATATAAACGAGACGATTTATTTCTTATAATCCTTAATAGAGGGAAAAAATTCAGAAACTAACCATCAAGAATAATAATAAACTTTATAACCCAAAATTGCTTTTTGATACTCTTAGCTACATCCTTTTTTCTGTATAATTTATTTGAGTCTTGATTACTTTTGAGCTTCTGGTTTAAGTAATCTTTAATAAAATCTATGAGTTAATAACTTATTTTTAAAG
>LSSL01000472.1:122498-134391 GCA_001953115.1 Smittium mucronatum | reverse complement strand
GTTTAGTTGTATTGTGAAGAGGCATTAGCTTTAATAGTGCTATGGGCATGATTAAACGCGATCATGAGTTGGTCGAGTCTGGTGGTTATTCTGATGAATTTGCCCCGGAGGTTGATGCTTGGAGAGAAGTGGCGGATGATAGGGAAAGTGACGCTTCGGCTTCCATCTTTATAGAAGCCCTTGAACTGAGCGAAGACTTAGACCCATCAGTGAATTTGGCGGGAGAACCAGTTATGGAATAACTTGTATCTTCTTTAATGGGACTTTCGTTAAACTCTGGTCCCAAACCCCCGGTAAGGCTCTTGCCTGTTATTCCTACCGTGGGGGCTGTACAAACACTTAGTGTTGTCAGTACTGGGAGCAATAGGCGAAGTGTGGATAGGCGGAGTAAGGGAGTTATACCTGCCCTAAAGTCTCTGCTGTGTGAGGGCGAAGAATATACTAGCGATAGTATGTTAGTCATTGCCTCACCTTCGGCTGCACAACAACAGTTTAGGAGCGAGGACTTATACCAGTCTAACTGGTATGGGAAGTCAGCTTCCGACAGTAATTATAGTAAATTAGATATTTTGATTATAGGATAGAGACGGCTATAATTTACCACTTGTCCTGAAAGGGTAAAAATGTATCATAGCTATTCGACTTAATCTTTTTGAAACGACTAAAGAATCGCTTCTATAAAAAATTATTATCAATTTATTATTGCTTAGGTTAAGTTTTAACCAAAAAAAAAAAAAAAAACAACCAATGTTTTTACTTCAAAAAAAAAATTGCGGAATTTTCCCAAAATTTGGACAAAAATGACAGGTAAAAAATAGATTCTAGGCATGTTTTCCTTTATAAATAAATTCCCTTTAAAAAAAAAAAAAAAGGCATATTTTCCAGAATTTGCGGAAATTTCCAGGTTTTAACTATTTTTTCGAGACTTTGTCTACGGATTAACATCAACCTGCTAAAAATATCAGCCATTTACCTTTTAACCTTTTTTTGAATCTTAATGGCATTTTTTTGACCCGGACGTAAAAAGGTGTAATATCTATAAAACAAAATTTTCTATTGATATTTTTGAAAATAATAAAATGTCCCACCTTTCCAAAAATGGATCCAGTTGTCTTGTTATAAGTCAATTTAAATTTAATGGTTATAACATAATTTCATAGATTTTTTTTAATATCACGGAATTTTAATGTAAGACAACGATATTAAAAACCATTCTAAAAAAATATGAAAAGAATATAAAGACGTATAGAAAAGACTGTTATCCTAACTAAAATCAGCTCCTCTGTAGAACTACCGGCTGCTTACTTACTGCAAAAAAGTTCAATCTTCCGACAAAAAGACCACCCTTGGAATTGCTTCAAGTGGGTGTATGACTGAGTTTACACGCGGCCATGAACTAAGCTTTTTTCAACAAACAATGGCTATTTGAAGCTATTGATCTCCTAGTTAGAGCCTACTTCTAACAGGATTAATAAAATTAGGCTCCTACCCACACGTGGGTTTGATCGACATGGCTTTCCTACAAATAGCTGTTAGACGCTGAGATCTGTCTGACTGTCGAACGCTGGACTTATGCACTAGACTATGCCTCAGCTGTGCTAAACGACCGGTTCCTCCTGTTTCTAGATGGTCCTCCTCTGGAATCACTGTCCTCCGAATCACTGTGCACTGTCTCCACTACTACCAACCAAGAATAGAACAAATCTGTGGTAAATTTTAGTTTAGTGTACTTCGAAAAGCACAATATTAAGCTCATAAACCATGAAAAATTATTCCGTTATTAGGGAAATTTGATTGATATATAGCGAAATGAACACTAAAATAAAAAAGCACGTAAAAAAAGTTCGATAAATGATATTATCATATAATTACAAAAGGATCCTCGCAATAAATGCGTTTTGTACTCCTATGAGAATACGGGTACAATCTATAAATCAAAAAGCAACTTCTGGAACCAGTTCAAATGTATTTATGGCTAAAGGTAATTGATTACACGAATCAAGCTAATTTTTAGCACATAAGTTCATTCAAACATTTAGCGATAATTTAAAATCCAATTGCTATAGCATTATTCTATTAACAAAAATAGGTTCCTAGAAAAGCGCAAGATTTATTTGACCTGTATTCTTAATAATTGCCGTTAGGTAATGAGATTATACTGAGTTTCAAAATTTGAATAAGTAGATCAAAAATCACTAATTATTTTAAGCCTCATTGTTACTCCTTTTTCAAGACAACCCTCCTCTAAAATCACCATCACCATCACCATCACCATCACCATCATCTGAGACTGAGTCAGTATTAGAACTGGCCCAAACCAGGAGCGGTAAAATTTTTTGTGAAATTTTATTGCAGTTTACTCTGAAAACTGTGTATCTGAGATAATATATTTTACTCGATGTAATTCACTCTTAGCGGAATATTTTAAGCCAGAAGAAAATATAGATCCCCAAGGATTTTATTATTATTATTGTTATTTAAGACTTTGAGCGGTTTTTTATGGTTAATACATCATACTTCATAAATCAATGAGAGGACCTAATAATTAAGTTTTAAGTTTTTTACTATTATATATAGTATGTTTATTTAATTAAATATAAAATAACTGCATTAGATTCAAAGCCAAATATAACGCTTTATTGAAATCGATTAAAAACAAACCCCAGATACTATAATTCAATTTTTTCTAAATCGACCCTTTATGATTGATATTTAAGAAATAAGACATTATTTTTTTCAATATACAATTTTTATATCAAACTTTTTATGTATCAATCTTACCTTAAATCCAAAATAAATAAATAAATAATACTTAGAATGGAGAAAAAAAAGGGATAACTAATGATATTCAAATCTATATTTTTATGTTTGTGTTTGCGTTTCAACTTTCAGCTCCAAGAAACACTATATATTTCATACTAATAGTGTAGATTTTTATATTTACAAATAAAAAAATTAAAATAAAAAATCTTTTTTTAGGATTTTTTTTTATTAACCGTAAAGACTATATTTTATTCACTATATTAAGCGTCGAAAAAGTTTTAAAAATTACCTATCTGGGGGTAGCGTTATGCATTCTTTAGAATTTATCACACAAACGAAATCACTTCAATAAATAACAAAAAAAAACAATGATGTAAAAAAAAAGTGAAAGATGAATAATTTATTGAAAGATTCAATCTAGAACCATAGTCAAAGGATATAAGTAAATGCCCCAATATTTTTTGAATTTTAGGAACACCCTTTGAATATTATTTTTTTGACGCTTTCATAATGTTGGCTATAACAGAGATGGAGATTTTATACTGCATCTTAACTATATTTGCAGATAAAGGTCTTAAAGCGCGCATAATATCAATTTTTTATATATAAATTTAAACAATATTAACTCATTACTAAGCTCAAGAGATGTTTGTAAATAAGTTTGAGCATATTATTATAGGTTAATTTTTCAAAATGAAAAGTGTAAAAAACTTTAAAAATCGATCTTTTATGATAAAAAATATCTCCCATGTACGCTTCGAAATGGTTAGGTTTGAGTTAAAACTAAAGAGGTCCTTGCTTATTTTGAAGAATTCTAAGCTAACAGGAATGTGAAAACACACTTTTGCATGAAAAAACTGTGTATCAAAATTGGATACCTCCAGTGTTTTATTGGTTATTAAAAGTAAACTCAATTTTTGAAAAAGTAAACCGATAGATATTTATTTTAACGAATCAAGGTTTTGGTCATATAAATTCAGTTTAAAGGTCAATAAATAAAGTTTAATGAGAAATTCAAATATATAACTTTAAATATTGGTTTTTTTCAGCCTTAAACTCCTTTACAGCCAGATAGTTTAAATGCTCCATCATTGATAGCCAACATTCATACTACCTTATCATATCCTCAGAAAAATTAAATTCATAAGACCGTTATATTTTGATTTCCAAATGGGGTTATTTGAATTAGACAAATGAGTTTACACATTTATTTCTGGACATTAAGGGTTAATGAATAAATGATTTTATGATAACCAATTTTAACTATTTAGGAATAATTGGATCGATAATTATTGAAGGCCTAGTCTGAAATATATTTTCTTTTTTTTTAATACTCCCACACCATTAATATGCTATATCAATCGATTTTTTATAGCTAGAATTTTACTTGAAACAATTATACTGGGTAGAATATCAGTATATATGGATGTTATCTAAATTAATCTTTAACTTCATTATTCTTATAACTTGCTTCTGTTTGAAAATATTTTTAGCAGCTCGGCTTATACTACATAATCATAAATTGTGATTATATCGAAATACTGCTATGCCTTTAACAGATTATGCCTAAATTTCTAACTATATTGAATAAGCAAAGAAAAATAAGCTGGAATTGGTATTGTGAATAAATAAACAATTTAAGCTATGTTATGTGTTATAAAAGTTGTGAAATTGGTTGCTACTTTGATTCTTATTGCATTCCTCGAAATCGATAGTCCACCAGCCCAAAATAAAGGCATGATAAAATATTTATTATAAAATATGACATAAATTGATGAGTTTTTAAAGTTAAAACGTTAATATAATCAATAAAATAGGAGTTTCCATCAAGTTTGATAAAAATGCTACAGGTTTTGACAACATATTTGCCATAAGTCTGAAGGGGAGATACGATAGAAGATCTATACTTGGTATTTTAGGTTTATGCATGAATCTTGATATTGAGATTTTTGATGCCTTGAATCCGTATGCCGATATGAATTTGGTGAAAAAGGTAAATTTGACAAGTTTATCGCAAAACAGAGGCCTTTCTTTGGGTACTGTTGGCTGCTGGATGTCTCATAGATCGGTGTGGGAGAAAATCGTTGCTGAAAAAATTGGCAAAGCTTTGATTCTCGAGGACGATGTGATTTTATTGATGGGTTCAAAGATAAGATATCTTCGGTAATGTCTCAACTGAAATCTAAAAATCAGTATTGGGACATGTTATATATCGGCCATTGCCACCAGAATAAACCAACTCAATCCCCAATCATATCCAGCCCAGTTGTTGTCCAGAAATCTTCAGATCCCAAATGCATGCACGCATACGGAGTGTCTCTTAGTGGTGCTAAAAAGCTTTTAGAAAATTTAGTCAAATTTGAGCATCCCATCGATTTACAAATATTGGGTCTATTAAATTCCGACAAATTCGTTTCTTATTCCATAAACCCTGAAATTGCCAAACAGGGCGCTTTTACTGGAGAAACCAGCGTCAATACTGATCCAGTAGCTCACCAGGGAGGACGAACACTTCATGGTTACTCTGTAAAGAGTTGTCTGGATCATGTCAAATCAAAAAAAAGTTATTTTCTATCCCCCAAAAAGATATAAATCCAAAAAGGAAATATCTTGTTAGCACTATATATACATTTACAAAAAGTTCCTCCTTTTTTTTTTGTTTATATTATCAATCATCTAATATTTATAAACACGAATCCTCTGGCTAGTTTCCTATTTTCTTTTTTTAAAAGTTTCTTTAACCTTATTTCAACCTCTATTGTATACCAACCCAGAAAAACAATTCTAAATGGTTATAAAAATCATTCCTTCGTTATATTTATAATTAAACTGATTTTATCCTTACCGAAGTAGCTACTGTGCTTTTTTTTACTGGCTCGTCTTAAAATTATTAACAATTTTTACAACAAAAAAGAAAGCGGACTTTTGGTAATGAATTATTTTACCGAACGTTTAACCAGTACAAATAAAGTAAAATTAACTAAAGATACTGAAATAGTAATATTAAATATCATGTTTATTTAAATATTTAAAATTATAAATGTTTTTAAAAAAGTGAAGATGTTGAATTTTTGTTTATTTGGTTTGCATTTGTAAATATACGTTAGTTATGCTATCTTATATTTAAAAGATAAAATCAGCGTTTTAGTTTGTTTTTTTTTGTTATGTTGATTATGGAGGTTTATACTATACTGATGTTTAATTAAAGCAATCTTGATCAACAAGTTTCTTTTATCTTTGAAAGGTCAGCCAAGTCAATTAGTTGATTCTGAAAGAGAATTTTTTAGAGGTTGATTGTCCAAAATAAACATTAAATATTCGTAGAAATTACCACAATACCGGGAAATGGGCAAGTCATTTTTGTCTGAACCGAATGGGTTCTCAATCTCCTCAGCTATAGATAACACTCCTAACAACATAAAAGTAATGATCGCCTGAACTACGGCAGTAATAGCAACAGGATAACCATTCAAGGAAAATGGAATGCTTAATAAGTATAGTGCAGTGACTAAATGAAGATGGGAGCTATATGCAAAAGGGACCGGTGTGGTCTGAATTCTAATACATCCAACGAATGCATCCATTATGGAACCAATAGAATTGTACATTTCCATATACAATATCGGCATTATTTCGGATTTTACCATGTATTCAAGGTAATTAGTGAGTTCAAAAGACAAGGTTATAGGAAGGTTGAAAGTATTTTTGGAAAATATTCCATGATCTCTCATCTCAAAATCTGATACAACTTTCTTACTTTCGTCGATACTGTGCCTTCCTTTATTCTCATTAGCCATATCCAAAATTTCTTGAGAAAAAAGGGTTTCCATTTTCTTACTAAAGTAGTTAGGTCTTGCTAGCAAATAGTATTTTATCGAATATGCCATAGCCACAAGATTCTTCAAGACTTGAATCCTATCTTCCGATTCCTTATCAGTTTTAGGGTGAATAGAAACATTAAAAATTCTCATAACCCTAGCGATAGTACTCTCTATAACTGAAACCAGCTTTCTTCCCTCCCAAAATCTATCATAGGCCTTGTTTTTTCGGAAGACAACCATGAATGATACAAGAGTAGAAAAGAATCCAACTAGAATTTTTAATAAAGAGTAAAAAAATGAAATTGGAGATATTCGTTTTTTTCTAACTTGTGAGAAAAGAATTTTCAACTAATATCTATGAAGTAAATATGGACTTTTACTTGCGAAAGAAGGGATATATATGTTTTTATTTCCTTTAACGAGGTATGCAACCAATAAAGAATAACTCACGCTTACTATCAACCTAGGAAGAATCTTCAAAAATGCTTGGCTGAAGGTCACATATTTAGTTTCTGGAAAGAATGTTTGAATGTCTGATATGATTCTACGTTTAGAATACATTGCGCTTTCGATCGATCAAATTGAAATGCACTACAAATATGGTCGTAAAACGGAATCTACAAAAATATATATGACTTTAAATTCATTGAAATTAATAGGGAAAGGTATGCGAAATTTTTTTCACAAAAACCTGGTTTTATACCGGTCTTTATTGTCAATTCGCAAACTATGTAGCTCAATTATTTATATCTTTAAACAAATATTTGTTTAAAAAATAATAATTCTACCTAAAATAGAAGTTGAATATTTAGCTATTCAACTAATAAATGCCCGTTGTTTTTACTAAGTGATTAAAGATTGGCGCTTTGGATTGTCGCAATATATCCAAAAGCTGTGTATTTTTTTCTCTGTTTACAAGTTTATTTGATTTACTATATTTATTCGCTTTTTTGTGCCCTTTTTTAACATTAGAGACTTTATTGAATTTCTCAACTATAAAAAAATAAACCACCAAAAATAAATTTGCACATAGTTATTAGTTATAACGAGGATTATATTGTTTTTTTTTCTGGGGAATTAAATAAACTCTATAGCTCTCAATGATTAATCCAACTTTATGCAATTATGGCAAAAAAAAGAAAAGTAGTAACATTCATATTTTTCTAATGGCATTATTTAGAATTATGGGATTTTTAAATAACAGCAGGTAATTAATTCTTTATAGCATTGTTATTTCTTAATTATATTTTCACATAATTGATAACTTACTTTTTTAATAACATTGTATCACTTTCGCAAAACCAATAGGGAAATTATAGTAATTACCCATTTATTATAATTTAACTAATCAATTGAAAAAATCTTGTCTGTTATATCTTTATATCTCGATTTTAGTTTTTTTTAATGTATATAATTCGTTTAAATATGCGATTTTAAAAATAAATAACCCTGCTTTGAAATTAATTGTACAATTTGACAAAACAAACTCCGATACTTATTGAACTTTATTAATTAATAGAAGCTTTAATTAATTAATAAAATTAAAATAAAGACCATTGCTGGTGCTTTTTCTCAAAAATAAGGTTAAATTTTAAAAACATGTCAAATTATCCAATATAAAATCAAATTAGTAATTAAACAGTCAAATTATTAATCTGGCTATCGATTTTTTCAATAAAGGTCGATTTAGGCAAGAATATGTCAAATTAGCCGTTTTTAATTAAAATATATCAATATGAAGCCAAAAAAAAAAATTATATAAAAAAAATCCTCTAATGATATTTAATGTGTCTGAATATAGTTTAATAATAATAATACTAATAATGCGAAAACCTCGTGAAAATTTGGTGGTTTTTTCTAATTATGTATAAGCTCGATTATTTAGGGGTTTAAAATGACTTTTTCCCTCATTATTTTAATAAAAAGAATTTCATTTACAAAATCCAATAAAACTTAAAAATGATAGAATCTGATGGAAAATGGGATATTTCAGATGAAGAGATTTTTACGAATTACTCGCGCTTATGTAAAATAAAATATTCAAAAAATATAAAAAAATACAAATATACTGTATACTACTGCAATAAATTGAAAAATTGCATTAGTCTTAGCAAGATGAAAATTTGGGGACTTTATGATGGCAAGAGAATATTATTTTAATTTTTTAGAAAATTTTTCACTTTTTTTCACTTTTTTTTAATTATTTTAATTATGTTTTTATAACTTTTTATAAACTTTAAAATAAATTTCCCGTAATAAAAAAAAAGAATATTATTTTCCCGAAATGACTATCATTTAGAATGTGTAGAGATTTATCCAAAAACTTCAAGGATAAGATATTAGAGCTCAGTAAAAATTGTTTCAAATCTAGTGACATAAAAAAAATATCGGAAAGCACAAGCAGATCAGTTGGAATAAAAAAAAATGTGATTACTTTAAAAACGAAAAAACGAAAAATAAATCTTGCCACTTCCCTATTTTAGAAAAATTCATTGCTATTTTGAAATAATTAAATCGAATGAGGCAATTAATGAGCCAAAATTAACCGATTATTCAAGCTATATATCAAATATAAAAGCGCTTATAACCTCTAAATGTGGATTGAAATTTTTAAATATGGCAAAAAATATGCACACAGATTCCACTTTTAAATTAGTGGAGGGAAATTGTCCTGTGATAATAGCTGGTATATCTGACATAAGACTGATATTTATACCGGTGTCGATATCTGTAGTCAGCAAAGATTCAACTTAATCTTATACTTGGATTCTTGAAACTTTAAATTGAGAGATAGATGGTTATCAATTTTTCGGGGGATAGAGAACTTCATAGCTGACTCAATCCCTCAGATTTCATGCGCCGTAAATAACTTTTATCCTAAGATGAAAATAATACATTGTTGGCTTCATATTTCTAAAAATATGATGAAACTGATAAAGGGTTTAGATTAACAATCAAAAATAGGATGTATAGCGATTTTATTAAGCTTCAAATTATTTCAAAAACTAATTTATTTGTAAATGCAAAGCATTTATTTTTAATAAAATGGATAATTTTAGGAGATTTGAAAACAACTATTGAAAAAATAAATGATAAATTTTCAGAAAAAATGATCAATGGTATGAGGGGGTTATTATATTTTAACCATAAAAAAAAAACTTTCTAGAAAAGTTTCAATAAAAACTTAAAAGGCAAGCATACGAATTGGAAAAAGTAAATATCTTAAAAAATTTAAAAATAACGGTTAAGGTGTTAAGGTTTATGTAAACTGGTACAAACCAGAATTTGAAAGCATAAACTAAAATAAAATATTTCTGCTTAAAACCCCAAAAACTTAGTTATTATTTATCTAGGATGATTTTGATTTCAAAATAAATATTGTTATAGATATGGGATTAGTTCTCGAAAGAAAAAACCAAATTACATCATCAATTGGAAAATGCTGTTGGAACAGGTTTGACGGCTTGTCGAAAGATTTAGAAGATTACTACTACATATTTTACTGAATTAGATTAAATAGTTAGAGAGAAGATTTTTTCTCATCCAAATTTTTTTTTAAAATCAAAAAGTGCTATCATGCATATTCATTTTTTAATCAAGTAAATTTTCTTAATCTTCTAAACGTAACATTATTACAGGATGTTAGAAAAGATGGAAAAGCAAAAAAGATATATAAAAACCAAAGTCTTAGCAGGGATTAATACAAAAAAAAAATTATATAATTTATTTTCGTTTGAATAATATAAGATTTTTTTTTAAAAATATGAATCCATATAATAAATTGTAAGCTTTTGAGTAGCTACATTAATTTTTAACACCATTTAGTTTTTATTAAATATATAAAACATAAAACCGATAAAAAAATATCATTTAATGTATATTAAACGTATATTATTAAATATTGATACTACTAAAAATCCTTTTCTTAGAGTGATGATCGGCTTTTGTAATTTTTAAAAACTCAGAAAGCCCTTATTAAGTATTAATAACTTCAAAATCCAATCGCATATATAAAATATAATATATAAAACATTCACAAGATCGAATTTGACATAAATTATTTTGAAATGCTCAACTTTCTGGGAAATTTTAGAAAATGGGTAGTTTTTCGGTGTTTTTACATCAATTTGTATTTTTATTAGCTTTCGGTGAGCGATAAACGGATTTCCAATTTATTAAAGGTAGCATATTAAAGATTATTCATTCGAAAATTTCATTTCCAGAAAAATTTAATAATTAGGGCTCGTAGAATTTCAAATGTGAAGTAAAAAAATATGTATTTCTATTTATAAAAAATTTCCATGAATTGGTTTTATAAATCCTCCTAGGTTCAAACAAGAAAATATGCGCTTATCGAGTTATTTTTTTTTGATTTTTTGAAATCGATTATCCAATAAAGTCATATATATCAACACAAGAAATTTAGAAACCATATTGAGCCCCTTTTTGTCTATCAGAGTCATAGTTGGAAATAAAATAAATCGGCTTAAATTTTTTTGACTAATTTTAAATCCTAAATAGTCTAAATTGATAGATTTATGTCTAAATAGGCCAATATTCGATAAATTGACAGCTAGATTAATAATGAGATAGATATTTTACTAATTTGGCAGTTATTGGCTAATTTGGCAGAATTTTATCCTCTAACCCAAAAATAAGATACGAAATTAAGTATTTCCATTAATAATCGTTATATTTTTAGAAAAATATCAAATGTAAATTTGTAAAATACACACCCAGCCAAATTTATCCAATAAAAATTTAAAAATAATGGAGTCAATATCCAAAATGCAAGGCACAAATGTTGTAAATAGGAATTTAAGATAAGTAAAACTTTGATTCTTATCGAAATGAGTTACCCCTAAGAGTGAAATAACTTGCCGTGGTTTAGGGGCATAATAGTGTACTTTTCGAAGTACACTAGACAAAAATTTCATGCAGCGTTGTACTATTCTTGGTTGGGAGTAGTGGAGATAGCGCACAGAGATTCGGAGGACAGCGATTCCAGAGGAGGACCATCTCGAAACAGGAGGAACCGATCGTTTAGCTCAGCTGAGACATAGTCTAGTGCACAAGTTCAGCGTTAGACAGTCAGACGGATCTCAGCGTCTAACAGCTATTTGTAGGAAAGCCATGTCGATCAAACCCACGTTTGGGTAGGAGCCTAATTTTATTAATCCTGTTAGATGTAGTCTCTGAATAGGAGCTCAGTAACTTCAATGAACTGTTTTTCATTGAAAAAGGGCTTAATTCATGACTGCACGTAACCTCAGTCATCCAGCCTACTTGAAGCAATGCCAGGGGGGGGG
>LSSL01000472.1:76006-122392 GCA_001953115.1 Smittium mucronatum | reverse complement strand
CAGCGTTGTACTATTCTTGGTTGGGAGTAGTGGAGATAGCGCACAGAGATTCGGAGGACAGCGATTCCAGAGGAGGACCATCTCGAAACAGGAGGAACCGATCGTTTAGCTCAGCTGAGACATAGTCTAGTGCACAAGTTCAGCGTTAGACAGTCAGACGGATCTCAGCGTCTAACAGCTATTTGTAGGAAAGCCATGTCGATCAAACCCACGTTTGGGTAGGAGCCTAATTTTATTAATCCTGTTAGATGTAGTCTCTGAATAGGAGCTCAGTAACTTCAATGAACTGTTTTTCATTGAAAAAGGGCTTAATTCATGACTGCACGTAACCTCAGTCATCCAGCCTACTTGAAGCAATGCCAGGGGGGGGGGTCTTTCGGTTGGTAGATTGCACCCTTTTCCCGTAGGTACACAGCCGGTAGTCCGGCAGAGGAGCTTATTGTAGTTAGAATGATAGTCTTTTCTATGCGACTTTTTCTTTTTTTCATATTTTTTAGTATAGTTTTTAATGATGTTATCTTACAATAAAATTCCGATATACAAAAAAAAGAAATTATCGAAATGAGTTGAAATTTAGATTTGAGAATTCGATCAAAAAATAACCCAGAGAGGTGATTATAAGCAGTAGTAATGATGGATATATTTAATCGATTATTTTGGGGATAATAATATTTAATTAAATGGTATTATTTTGCGTATTATTATAATTAAAAAAGACTTTGAAAAAAAAAATACGAATAATAATGTAAGATAAAGGTCTTTATGTGTTTTTGTAAGTTTATTTGAACACTATTAATACTAGGAAAAAAACCAAAAATGCAATATATATAAGGTTGAAGTGTTTTTGAGTTCTGATTAGCAAGTTGAATAATATCTGCACATGTTATTACAGATTTATCAATATTCGGATACGACTCAAGGATAATTTTGAAACTATAAAAACCTAATATAAAAAAAAAGGCTTTAGAAAAATGATTGGATTTATTTAAATTAGGGATGCAGATTTTTTTACTTTTTACTTATTAACTTAAAGAGTATTTTTTATTTCGGAAAAGCATCACTCGCTCATTATGTTAAAAAATTTTTTATTACTTATGAAAAATCGGAGAAAAAAAATTTTTGCAGGAAACTCTAAAAAATATCTTTATGAATAAATAAAACTTAAGAAAAAATATGATTTATTGTGGCAAAATATTTGATATAGAGATAATTTGGACTTTAAATTTGAAACTTTCTACCTTTCTAATAGTTTTTTCCCCTTAAATCATTATATATATTGTACCGAAAGTGATCTAGTGAGCTACATAACACATCCTAAAATTCCATTTTATATGTTTAAATATGTCTATAATTATTTCTGATCTCTAAATTTGGTAAGATATAACAGTAGATGATGTTAGTATTAAAATGTTTTGATTAAAAAAAAGTAAATAGCTAGTAGCTATCTTGAAATCCCCCCCCTTTTTTTTACTTCTTGGAATTTTAAAGCTTGTATTTTTGGATCACAATATTGATAAAAACTGTAAATTTTCTTAATTTTAGATAATAAATAATTTCACCAATCAAAAATATAATTTTATTCATACCTATTGGTAAATATGGTCTTAAAAATTAAAATTTTTTGGATGAGAATGATTTTTCGAATACCATTGGATAAAGCTATATTAAGAATAGAACGAAATACTCTGTATTACTCTGAAATAAAAATGAAGTAAAGAGAGAGAGATTCATTTTAATTTTTAATTTAATCTCCCTTTACAAGTCTTAGTTTGCCTTTCATTAATCGATCAATTAAAGATATTATCACAATTTTTTTGTTAAAAATATTTTTTATTAGAAAAATAAAGGAATTTAATAAGAATATAAGTAAGAATAAGCTATAAAAATTGAAGGAGAAAATACTATCTCGTAATAATTCTTAGTTTAACTAAAATTAATTTATGAAAAATTCATGTGGGAAAGTCATTTGAATCACTGATTTCCGGTTCAGAAGATTTTCCTTCTCTTTAATAAACTTTTTCTATTTACAATTATTGGAGTTCTCTCAGCTAATAAATTTTCAGAATTAGCCATTATTCTAAAAAAACTTACAAAATCTTTTGTTATCCCCTAGATTATTATTTTTCTTTTCATTTTTTCTATAAAAAACACTTTATTTCACTCTGATATAATTATAAATTTTTATGAATTCAGTTCTCAGTATTGATTTCAATATATGATGTTTTTCAAAGCTATAAATATATCTATCATCATCTTTATACCATCCAAAGAACCTCTATATTTGTCTCTCATTATTTTTAAAAAATCTTTTAATCTCCCAAAAAAGTTCTCTCGTTTGATTATATCATTTTAGTTAATCGGTTCTGAGGTATTTTCTGTTACCAAAAGTGAATTGGATGAGCTATATTTTGTGAAATGTAATTATTGAGTGTTTTTTCACCCTTCCGATATCCTAGTTTCGTTTTTTTGGTATTAAAACTCTAATTTTTTTATCAAGATCCACATATCCTTTATCAGCCATTATTTACCATTCAATATGAGCCCTACTGAAGTCAGCAATTCTGAACTTTGTTAAACTTTATCAAAAATTAGTTATATTTATTCTCCATTAATCTACATACTGAAAAGTCATTTATTGAGTCTTCAACTGTAGGGCTCGAAAAGGCTTATTTTCCGTCGGGTATCACCGCCACCTCTCTTATTACTCAATATATATGATGTCTCCATAAATAAAATATCTTAATGTCCTGAAATGAGCCAGCTGGTCTATTTATAAAAAATATTATGCAAAAATTATTAGCGCCACATCCCTATGATATGATAAAATTATTGAATGAGCCAGTTATTCTTATTGATTTATAGGGCATTGATATTTTTTCAGCGAGGATTTTTTGATAGTTTCAGCCGTGAAATTAACTATTTTACACGCTGAAGGTCCAGATGTATTAAAATCCCTTAAGATTTTATCAAATTTAAAATAATATCTCAATTAGGTCATTAGGTAAATCAACTTATCCATGGGGGCAAATTTTTATTTGCTCATTCTTTTCATTTCAGCTTCAATCAAACCCTTTTCACAAATATGAATATATTTCGTCGAAATCATTTTTTTTAAACCCAGTCAAAAAATCAAAATTTTCTGGGGTCTTAGATATCTGATTACAAACTATAGGCTCATATAATTTTTGATCGCTAATATATTCCGTTGGAAAAATAGAAACGACCCTCTGAATTAATTTTTACTCTTTTTTCGTCTCCATATATCTTGGAATATTTTGCGATTATATTTTTTATGTGTTATTTTTAATATAAATAAAGTATAAGATTTAAGATTTATATATAGATATTTAAACTTTATTTTTTATTAAGATAAAATAAATTTATAGAATATATTATTTCCAAAAAATCATTTTTTTTTTTTGGAGAAAAGGAAAGTTGATAAAAGAAGCCAAGCATATATAAATTTATTTGAAAATTATGCTATTTATCTTGTTGAGATTTGAAAAAAAAATTTAACTCAAATTTAGCATTTTAGTAAACTTTGTACATAAAAAGTTTTTAGAATAAAATAAGCGCAACTATGAGCTATTATTTTCGTCTTAAAAACGTTTTCCTGTCTTGAAACGCAAAGGGAGCGTAAAATTCAGAAAATTTCACACTAAATTATACGAAAATAGGCTTTATTGCGTGAAAGGTAGCACTTTTCTATGAATTTTTTTATCGAAACGCGAATTCAAAATATGGATTATTTAAAAGGCGATTAATCAAAATATATAAAGAAACGTAGACTTGAAACGTATATATATTTACTTTTTCTGATGCAGTTAAAAAAATTATAAATGAATAATGGAGATTAGAGATTGTTTCCATTGGAGGAAAACGGAAACATAATTTGAAACAAGTAAAAAATTAGTTATTTTTTAATAATCATAATTATATATTTTTATGCTTTCTATTAAGAATAAAAATATCTATTAATAATTTTCTGGAATAATTCGATATCAAAATTAGCTATTATCATTTTATTTATTCTAAGATCAAAAAATTTCCAGCAGTTAATTTAAGGATTTTTTAAAATTAATATTATTTTTTTTTAAAATTTTATGTCTTTATTATTTAAATCATTATCATTTTTTTTAATTGTGATTTTAAAAAATAATTAGTAGATTAAAAAATAATTTGGCAATGTCATCAAAATAAATGTTCATATTCGATAATTTCCCTATTAATTCAAAAGAATAAATAGTAAAAGGCTGTTTTTTTACATGGATATCAGGTTTTTTAAACAAGTATATGATAATTAAAACATTTTCTGGTGTTTTGGATTTTTTCTGTTTTTTTATTTGTTTACCCGAGCTTTTATATGAAAAATATGGTGTCTTTATTAAATTGTGTAAAATAATTTCTATTTATGGAAAAAATTATAAATAAAATTGCAAAAAAGGATATATATTAAACGTATTGGGCTATTTTAATTTCATCACTAATTTTTATACACGTAGCAAGAAAAAACGAGACAATAATATCACAAAAAATAACAATTTTTTAGTACCCATCTTTATAACATGTTATAGATAAAAAGTATCAGATTTAAATTTCTTTCTTAGCTAGTATATTTTATAGAAAATTATTTTCAGAAAGTATATTCTAAAAAAATAAATTGTAATGGATTTCGAATTTAAATTTAGTTTAAATGGCGATTTGGAACTAAATTTATCTTTTTTCATGAAGAAAATCTGACACCGTCTGTAGAAATATAAAAAATTTCAAATTAATAAAAAAAAATTATTATATATTTAGTACACCCACTGTTTGGGAAAGTTTATATTATTGTATAAAAAAAATATGCTTTATAGATGAAATTTTGATGACAAAGCTGCAAGATAAACGTTATATTGAAAACTTTGGAGTTAATTATGGCATCTATTATTGAATCTATTTTTAAATTATTTAACATAAATTTTTTTTAATCCTATATATAATACTTTCATAAAGCTATCCTAAAATTATGATATCTAAAATATTCACTATAAACGATTTAAATTTTATAGAATTACTTTTATTTTTTAATTGAAACAAAGATAATTGATGAATTTGATAGAAACTATATCTAAATATATATCAATTTAACTTGAAATTAAATTATAGCGTTACATTTGCAAAAATTTACTTTTACAAAATCCTTAAAAGTCAAGATACCTGAAATAATTATCGCTATATGTTTTTTTATATATAATTTCAATATTTATAAATATAGTGTTATTAATATCATAAAATTCAATTTTTTTTATTAGTTTAGGCACCCAAAAATTTAATATATCATTCATCAAAAGGGATAAAAATTTCCTATAAAAATACTGGTGTTTAATAAGAATAAAATGATTTAGTTGATACTCATTTTTTTAAAAAAATACGTTGATATCGACTTATTCTTACCTTGGCATACCACTGAATATTGATCGTTTTATTATTTAGCTTAAGGGAAATCGTCAGATACAATTTTATCTTTTTTTTTAAATAATAATAAGCTTCTTTTAATAATGCAGCATAATTTTTTTATTTTTCATTTGAAAATAGTAATTGATAACAGTTATTTATTTATAGTGTTTTCCATAAATAAAAATTATGGCATACTATTTAATAAAGACATCATATTTTTCATATAAAAGCTTATTTAAACGTAAATATTCAGAATATTTCCAAAATATCAAAAAAAATTAAAATATCAGATATATTTATTAAAACCTGAAATATGTTTAAAATTTAGCATTTTATTAGCATACCTATTCGAAAATTCATTATCGATTTTTTAATAAATGTTTTTTTTTAAATATAAAGTAATTACTTTATAGAACCCACCATTAATTAATAAAAAACTTGTTATGGCTATTGAGAAATTGATTTAATTAATTAATTAATAAATTAATAAATATATAAAATTTCGAGGAATCGAGAATTTTTATTGCAGTTACTCTTAAATCTCAGATATTTTCTATTGAAAATTTAATACTTTTCTAAATTGATAAAATTAATGTTAATAATGTACAGTTTATTTTTTAATCTTGAGTTTCATTTAAAATTCATCCCTTGTAGTTAAAATAAAACAAAACTGCTGGGTTAGAGTGTGTGAAAATCTTAATAATATCAAAAAAAAATAGTTTTAATCATTAGTTAATGCGATGTATAACATGAACAAAACAAAAAAAGATTATAAAATACTAGTCCCAATAATTTAAATGCATTTATAAAATATTGATCTTTGTCATTGAATTAAAATTGTAAATTTTCAATAACTTTATGCCTTATTAGCGCAAAGTTTTCCTATTAAGAAAATGGAAAAATTTTAATGGATAAGCTTACGCTGTTAAAAATAATATCCAATACTTACCCATTACCATTTTTTAGTTTAAGATTAAATGAAATTTTATCCAATGTTTTGCAAAGGAAAAAAATTCCGGATTTCGACACAATTTTCCATTTAAGCACTTTTATTAGAAATTAATAAAAAAATTAAAGATTAAAGCAAAAAATTAAAGATAAAAGAAAAAAAATTGTTATTAAGCAATAAATTACATATTTTGAAAACTTCTTTTTCATTTTGAAATACAGATTTCCATTAAGACTTAAAAGAGTTATTTGAACTAAATAAGGTAAATAAATAATTTTGTAACATTTAAACAATTTTACGGAGTTATAATCTATCTCCCGTAATCAATAAGAATAAATGATTTTTATTAAATTATAATCATGTGATATATTCTGATAATTTTTTAAAAAATCTGTAAAAGAATTTTTTTCCTAGAGTTATATGGAAAAGACACGATAAAATTTTTTTAATGCATTGGCGACATCAATAACAATACTGTATTATGATAATTTCTCTGGTTTAATTTGAAAATTTTATCCAATTGAATCTCAATTTAAAAAAAAGGGCGAATTGTTTTGAATATAAATAAATTTAGTTCGAGAAAATGATTATTTAAGTCGTTTTTCCAAATTTAGAAGCACTTAATAAGGGAAATATAAATTTTACTTGAATTGAATAAAATTTTTGTACAATGATATATTAAACTAATATCATTTATAACCACTTTAGATTATAATTTCCCTCCAACTAAATTATTAAAGTATTATATCAATGGTTTTAGTATGAATGGGTAAGCTTTATAGATATAATTTAGAATTTTTTTAGTTATCTGTGTTGGATAATTTATTCTTGGTTCTAATATTAAATCAATTTTGTAAAAAAAACATAATCATAATCTAATCATAATTATATTTGCAAAAAGAGATATAGGTATTTTTTAATTTGATATATAAAGGTATTTTTATATTTTTAGATGATTATTTTCGACTAAAATGATTTTGATTCGACCAATTTAAAATTAAATCGACTGAAACAAATATAAATATATTATATTAAGTCTAATCGACTATTTTTAATAATATGTTAAGTCGGATCGACTAAATTTCCAATTAAAAATCGATTAAAATTACCCGGTAAAAAAGCAATGGATATAATTGGTTAAAGTAAAAATTCATATTAATTTATTTTACAAATGGTGAATTACATACAAATTTTGTCCAACTATTACAAGCTATTAGACATTATAAATTTAATAGAATATTTATCAAAAATAATTCCGTAAATTTATTTTCAAACATATATATTTCATTATTAAGTGTTAGAAATCATTATTAATCTATTTAGCTCAAAGAAAATGTTGGGGTGTGTATGATGGTAGTATGAATAAGTTTATTCACTATAATAAAACTGCCAAACGAAACATTCTGATACTATGTGACAAGTAAAAATCAAGCATTGTTTAAGAAATTATTTGTATTTATATTATTTGGCGCTAAAATTTAATTCAAATAACAATTTTAACTAAACTATGCGTGATATTAGCCCAGTCAATAATTTTATGTGTGCTTTAAGTTGTTTTTTGTGTGCAATTATATGTATTATGTGTATTATAATGTATATAATTTAATTCTTTATGCATAAATACTGTGTGAAAATTATGTTTTATGTCTATTATACTGTATTTAATTTGTGTTATGTGTTATATTTATGTTTAATATGCTGTATATAATACTGTATTTATCTTATGTTATATTTTGTATTCATTGTGTTTATGTAGTATAAAGTTTGAGTTAAGCATAATGGTTTTTGTGGTTTTTTTTATGAGATTTTTAAGTTGTATTTTATATTGCGCTTTGATTTTTACGCTGTTATTTTTACGTAATTTGCTGTGTGCAGTGAGTATAGCATAGTTTGAAGATTTTATTGTGCTTATAGCTTTGTAAGTTCTGTATTATTTTACGCTTTCATCAATTTTTACTTAATAAATCGTCTAATTTTATTAAAAAATAGGTATCTGTTCTACTTTTTATATGAATATTATTATTTTATGACTAAATACGTATGCAATAGTTTGATTAAACTTATCAGATTCAATATATTGTCAATTTATCCATAAATGAATCCTAATTCTATTGCATCATTAATAAATATCTTGGAATACCCATTTATGTATATAAAACTAATTTAACTTGATAAATCTTATTTAAATGAAATATAAAAAAATTGGCCCATATTTGCTTTTTTATATCACTGAAATTCTTATACTTAGCTTATAATAAGTATTGTATTTTTTTTTATCAATTTATCAATTACGTCATTTATTTGTTTAAAATAAATCTAGCAGAAATTACTGTAGTATTTTTTTTGCATAAGAGGGAAATTAGGCCTTTAAACTATATCATTATTTTTTCTTATTTACCACTTTTCAGTTATAGCTTAATAATGTTTATTTCAGTTTCATATATTGACATATATGTTCAATACGAGTAAAAATTCACTTATTCAATAATTTTCACAAAATTTTTTTGTCATGTTTTATAATTTTTCATTTTAGATACTAAAAAATGTATAATTCTGTTTATTGGTTGAATATGTTTATGTTTACTATGAGAATTTTAAAAGAGAAAATAGTCGATTTTAATGTTTTAAATTGATTAAATGAACTAATAAAAAATACAGAATAGTATGTTTTGCTTTGTTTTGTTTTGTTTTAGTTGATTTTATTTCAAATTAGCCCATCATATTAAAAATTGGTCGATTTAATTTCATTTTATTAGTTGAAATTTTTTAATCTCTCTTATATTATTCGTTATTAAATTAATTACTGAGTGGTAAATCTTAATGGAAACTCAAAAAAGTAAGAGAAATTTTTTTCAAAGAAAAACGTGTTATTTCAAAAATTCATTATTTTTTCCCAATAATTTATATTTTCGAAAATTCCTTCAAAAAAATTTCCATCAATTATTAACAAATAACTGTATAATAAAATTTTTTTCGGCGGTTTATTTCTTTATGCAAATGAATTCAATAAATTCTTTATTATATAAAATCCTTGGTTTCCTTGTAATATATCAACAAAAAAAATATAGTAATGACGCATTAAAATTGCCTCATTTTTATCTCCTTCAGTGCCGAGTGTGGAAAAAATAGGTTTAATTTATCGTTACATATTATCATAAGATTAATATCTCTTGTATATTATCGGATATATATAAAAACTAGATCAATTAAAATATTAGAAGTACAAAAATATGAGTGAGACGAGTACATGGGCTCACAAATAGAAAGTATCGCTCAATATCTGTGCTCTAAGAAGAACGTTAACGTTTTAAATTTTTCTTATGATAAGCATCTGCATATCACAGAATCTAAATCAATTATTATATAAACAGATAAAACTTTTTTCTCAAAATAAAAAAAATATAGAAATTACTAAAAATTAAATTTTTTTAAAAAATTTTACAAAGTTTAGCATTAAATTTCCACTTTGGCGAATATGATGCGTTATACTTACGAGAAAAAATCTCAAACATAACACAAACCCGATATAATTGAAAAATCATTAGAGATCAAGATTTTCAATTCAATGAAATTTCAACTTGAGATCTTTATAATTACCTACATCTATTCACTGGTTGTCTGCTCGATTTGTCGTAAAAGAAGCTTATATTTAACCCCTTCTGGGCCCAAATTTAAGCCTCACTCTTATTTGCTAAAATTAACCATTTCAAATTTTCTACTATTTTATTTGTCCAATGATATAAAATTGATATTAGTCTAATGAAAAAATTGTGCAAAAAGTGAATGCCATTTTTTTCACTATTTCCATTAAAAGGGTTAAAAATCTATTTAGCATTTCAAGAATCTAAAGCTCAATTTAATGGTGATACTGTTATATTAATAATGTGTAATATCATTTGAATTATTTTTAGATAGAAATTGGTTCATACAAACTTGTTAAACTTTTGCATTATTAATCTTTCAATGCAATTAAAGTTTTTTCATGGAATAAGTAATTATTATCAGATTTTTTGTAAATAAATCAAAATTAATGTAGTATTTTCAGAAATCTTAAAATTTTTATAATAATTGGCTATATCGAAAAACAATATGATCATGGGAAAGTGTGTTTATTTTGATATAGATATGTACAAATTGATAACTTTAGGTTTATTTTTAAATAAACATGTCTTTTAAATAGTGAAGTTTTTTCATAATTACACTTTTATGTCAAAATAAGTAATAACTCTGCGGAAAAAAATATAGTTATTTTTCGATGATTTCCAAAACTCACTTCATTTTAAATTACTTACATTGATATTAAAGTTTAAATTAAGTAGAGTGATATTTTTCATTATAAATTATTTATATTGATATTAAAGTTTAAATTAGGAGAGTGATATTTGTTAAATCGGATTTTATAAATGATAAATTTTAATTAGCATCTAATTTAAAAACTTAAACATAGATTAAATCTATTTAAATAAAAATTAACCAATTTTTTATCATTATCGGATTTTGAATGTTTAATCCAGGCAACGGGAAACCTATATAATTACTACTAGAGTATTAGATTAAGTAAAAAAAACATCTGCTTTTTTCTTTCTACCATAAGAAAATATAATTAAACTTTTTCCTGTCTATTCCTATCATAGCAATAAATTAAATTAAATTGCACCAAAAAAAACGATGTTTAGTTTATTTCTTAATTTACTTCTAAAAACTATTTCAAAATTATAATATAAATTTATTGCATATATAAATCGAAAAAAATATAATCCAAAAGTTTAAAAAAAAGATAAAAAGGAATTCAAAAATTAAATAGTTGAGATATAGTATTTTATGGATCTTATGAACAATTATTATTTCAAATTTATGAATTAAAAACGATAAATTTTTTTCAAATTTATTGATATCTAAATAAATAATATATATTTAAAATACGAAATAGCAAAAATATACCCAATGATTAAATTAAACATTTTCCCCTCTCAATATTGATGATTTTAAATATAAATAATTCAGCAAAAATAAATAATTTGTCGCTGGATTCTAATTTTATTCGAAATTACCTTATTCTATGGAATATTTTTAAATTAATTGTGTATTGAATTCCAGAGTTGTATAAATATGAATAATTTCTAAATAAATATTGGTGTAAAAGTCAAAAATCGAAGAAAATTATTTCCTTTCATGTAAATGCGTATAAAAATTATCAATTTTTGTAAAAAAATTTCATAAATTTTCGAAGAACTACACTAATTTTGATTTATTTAATAAATATTATACACATATCCCATACTCCATTCAAATAGTCCAACCTTTTAAATAGTCTAATTTACGTAAAATTAATTAAATTTACGCGAAATAAAGAATCTAAGTTCATGAAAAAATGATTTTAAATTTTTATTTAGAGTTTAATTAATTCTTTCCTGACCAAAATTAATGCATCTATCTTATTTTTGAATTACATAAATTTCAATTCAACTAATTATCTGGACTTCCAGATAATATAAAAATATTATTTACGGGATGAAAAAAAATTACCAAAAATAAAAAATAAAATTTATCGTCTGTACTGAGAGGTTAAAGTGAAGTTATTATCTTTGTTTTTAGGCTTTTTACTAGTCAATTTTTTTTTCTTAATCATATTCTTATCCAAAAAATGATAAAATTGCTATTTATAATAATTAAAATCTTATCATTGATCGGAGATCAAATTTTGAATAACGAAAAATAATTATTTTATACTAATTTCATCCAATTTTAATTTATTTCATGTTTTTTTTGTAAATAGCATATTTTTATTAAAAAAGTTCCAGAATTCATTTGAAATCATTTAGTATTTATAAATTTTAATTTTAAATATGATTTATTATTATTATTTTCTCGATTCCAGTGATTCAATTTACCCAATTTATAGTGTCATTGTCTGAAATTTATTATAGAAATAATTTTACATTTTTTTAAAATGATAATATGAAGGATTTTTTAATTTAAAAGTAAGGTTATCATCTTTATATACATAATTTTTTTACGGTTTTTATTTTTAAATAAAAAAAATATGGAATGAATAGATGGAATCTGGAAAATAAAGAAAATTTGAGAAATAATTTATCCCTTGGGAGTATATTGTTTTTTTTTTTAACCGAAGTTTTAAAAAAAAATCCACAAAAATATTATAATTACTATTAAATAATTATTTTATCGATTTTAATGTTGATTTAATAATATTATGACCGTTTAATTGACTTGATTACGCGTCTTTAAAAAAAAATATGTAAAAATACCCCTCATTCCACATATGAGAGTTTTTCTAATTCAAATTTAACAATTGCATTAGGGGAAAAAACTATTCTTATTTAAGAATCTTAAATTAATTTTCTAATTAAGATATTCAATTTATTCTAAAAAAAATTAATAATAAAATTAAAATTTTCCGAAAATTGACTTTTGGATTTGGTGAAATTTAAATTAGTGGAAAATAAAGGTTGTTTCATCAAAAAAAAATTATAAGTTAAAAAAAATCGAATTGGGCTAAAAAATAAAAAAATTATATTATCGCTGCTGCTCCAGTAAAAAAAATAAATGAATTAGAGTTGAAATGAATGATAAGTATAATTGTCAAAAAACATACATATTTTGATTGTAGTCAAAATTAATCAAAAAAAAAAAAAACACCATTGATACTTATTTTAATGATTTCTAAAATTTGATGTGTAATATAAATTAATGATAAATAGAAAGATTTTATTTTCGGAATAAACTGAAACTGAATATATGAAAACACCTTCCTAAATTTTATCTAAACAAAAAATATATATATAATCGTTTGACTATACCATAATTAAATCAGTATATTTATGTTCTATGCAAGTGATTTATCATTAGAAAGTTGTATTTTTTTTATAGAATATATTTTAATTAATATAATTTTAATTCTTTTAACCTCAGAAAACCTCAGAATATATTATCAAGATCCAGTAAATTATATTTAGACACAAATAAAACTTTAAAAACTATTTTTTCCCAACTTTTTTTTTTGGGATAAGTAAAAGCTCAAAAAAATTCTTACCCATAGCTCTGGTTATTATTCAAAATGAAATTTACAGTCATTTATCTGTATTTTTCTAAAAATCTAATAGCTACTCGGAAATATTTAATTAGTTATTTGGTTAAAAATATAGTTTAAAACTCTGCCATTAGAGACACTAGCTTAGTATATAACTATTATTCTAAAATAACAACGGCTAATTTTTAGGTATATACAATAAAAAAATATGAAAAATAATATAATAAAAGTTCGAAAAATTTTTATTTGAAAAAATAAAATATGACTTATTAAAAATATGACATTCTCATAATTTGGATTTAATTTAAGAAATAAAAGATTTTTTCATTAAAAAAGCCTATTTTAGTGAATCAAAGGACCCGATCAATTTTTCGAACCCAAAAAATTGTATAAAAAATCAAACCCAGTACGGAACAGTAATTTCACTCTCAAAAATATTAATAATGGCAATGAAAGTAATAATTTAGGATTAAGTATAATTTTTTTAACAGGATAACTTTGAAAATTTCTTCTAACATAAAAATTTGTCAATATTTTTGAGATGCCAAAAATAGAAAATAGTACATTAAGCTAAAATAAAATATTTTTATTCAGAAAATTAGCTTTACTATAAACTGTGGAGTATAATAAAATAAAGAAAATGCCAATCAGCTAAAAAAAGTGCTTATATTTTGAAGAAGTTCAAATAATAAATTCAAACAACTAAATTATGGAGAGCTTCTGGGCTATCTAATTATAGCATCAGTTTTAAACGTTAAAATTTTATTTACATTATATTTAGAGATAACTCGATCGGAATCAGAATTTTCAAAAATATATAAGCATGAACATATATTTTTACACAAAAAATTGACGAACATGTCACATATTTGATTATGTGTGTTGAACATGAAATCAAAACAGGATCGAAAAAAAAATTTAAAAATTTACATTTTTTTCGAGATTTTGAATCGCAAGTTATTAGAACATATATCTATATCAATTGATTCATGTTAGTTAAATAGATAATTTATGACGAATTTTTTTACTAATTTAAAATAAATCTTATATATAATTTACTAAATTTGTGTAAATATTAATATTTTAAGGCATAAATAATTTTGAATATATTTTTATTAATATTTAAAAGGTTTAAAAAATGAAATTGACCCAATTTCAAATAAATATCGTATTAAGGAATTAATAAATTTTATATCAGCCTTATAAATATGGTCTTTTTATTTTTTAAATTTCACCTCTATTTACCTATTATTAATATATATTTGTGATTTAAAATCGTTTATATCGGAAATTTAAAGCTTATTTAACAAATACAATTAATATTTTTTTAAACTAAATTAATTCAAGATAACATTTATATAAGTTAATTTTTAATTATATAAGTAAAGAAAGTAAAAGAAATTTTTAAAACGTTATTATAATATTTAAATTATTAGAAGAAAAATCATTTCGAAAGTTAATTCCAAATCATTAAAGTGTAGATTAATATTTAAAAAAGGATTTCTGAAGACATTTCAATTAAATAATTAATATTACGAAAGAATTTTCAAAATTTATAAGTTAATTTATAAATCTTTTTTTTTCCCCAAAAGGAATATAAAATTAATAATGATAAATTTTATTGACTTAAAAGATTTTTCTACAATAAACAACTTTTGATCGTGATTTTAATTATAAATATGATTAATAATTAAATAAAAAATTGGTGGTATAATTTATTCAAAGATAATAAAAACAAATGTTTATAAATTTAAACTTTAGCTCTGGGATTAATAACTTCCAAAGCTATTTATTTTTATCTTATGTACAAAAAAATCATATATCTTTTACATAATATATGGCCCAACATTATAATATTTATCGATAATTAGAAATATCAGAGTGTTGATAAAAAAACGCACATTATTTTAAGGATTGATAATAATATGTATAAATTAGTTTCCAATAGCTTTTAAATCTTTTTAGAAGAAGGAATTGATATTAAAAACAAAGAATCAATCTTATGCTAATAAAATTCGGTATATATTGTTTTTGGTGTAGAAAAATTCACATTAAGAAAAGAAAGGTTAAGAATTATCTATTAAAAAATATACGTGAAAGAAATAACCCTAAAATAACCCTAATATTGATTATTAAAAAGTCAAATATTTCCCAGATCCAATATATATATATATTTTTACAAACTAATTGAGACATAAATTTATTAAAAATGTAAAATGATTGATTTAATTTGGAAAAAAGCAAAAAAAAAAATTTTCTCGAAATATTCTTTATAAAAAATGATAAAAATAGCAAGATAATATAAGAAGATATTTTTCATCAAATTTAAGGAAAATTCCATATCTTTGTTATTTACTCTATAGAAAGTAAATAAAAATTATTTATTAGTTTTTTGATTTAAAAAAACTTATTGTTAGCGCCAATAGTTTTAAATTATGATTCCAATTTTCTAATCGTTTTAAGTAAACCCAATGATAATAAAAAAAAATTATAATTTCAAAAATAATTCCGATTTAATGACGAATTTTCGTATAAATTATGTCTCAAAAGTAAAATATGAGAACAAAAATTTTAAAAAAATTTAATAAGCCAAAAGAAATCACCAAAAAAAAAAAACATTCCCATATCCTAAAAAAAGACTTTATGTTTATTTTGGTTGAATTTGGCATATTGTTTATAATAGTAATGTTTTTTTTCTATTAATACATTTGGTTAAATCTAAAAAACTAATTTTCCGGTCCAAAAAATCTAAAAAAAAGTCAGCGCCATGGCTATTCAATACCTCATTTCTTTTATTTTTTTTAATAATTGCTTGCATAACTAGGCTGAATCAAAAAAAAAAATGGGTATTTTTTCGCAATTATAAAATTTTTAATAATAAAATTTTTGATGTGTTTAGCAAATATTATAATAAAATTCTAGCATTTAATCATTTCCCTTACATATATTTTATAAATACTGCCATATAATCATAATAATGTTTAAAATAAACTAATTAATTTTTTAAGGTAGTGAATTTATACACAATTAGCGAAAAAACACTCTAAATTAATATTTTATATTTTCCAGGAAAGTTTTAAACCGCAATTGTTAATATTAAAATATATTTAAAATTAATATAAATTTGAAAAAAAAAAACAGAGAACCAAAACATGATCAAAAAATTACTAGTAAACTTTCGGAACTTTTGAAAATAAAGATATTTAATAAAAAAATTCAATAGATTAAATGCTCTCATTGCCCTCAAAAGTATTAAAATAAAAAAAGTCTTGAATAAAATCAGATTTAACAATGTTTTAATATTAAAATAATTTTAAAATGCAAATATAACTTAAATTAATAAACTTTGTTTAAATATTTGGAAAAAAGACATTTTATTTTTTAATTGGAATATATTTTGTGTGATTTTATAGCAAATATTTTCGTGAACCCAAGAATAATTAAAGTTGAGCGTCATTTTCATATCGAAAATGATATAAATATCTAAATTAAATAAAAAAAAATTTTTAGATTCCACTAAAACAGTCCAGCTAAATAAATAGATGCTGAATTTTATAATTTGGATTTAAAAAATATTTCTTTATAAAAATACCACATTTTCTTCTAAGATTGCAAATAATTTTTTTTCTGCGATTGAAGAAAAAATTATTTCTCTTCTAATTTAATCAGCTCTTTTTTAAAAAAATTTCAGGAATTAAAAAAAATACTTTATTGATTTCAAATATGATATATTCTAATATTTATGAAATTATTTATGAAAAAATATTCTGTACTTGTTTTTTGGATATTTTAATTAGAATTGAAACTTTGGTTATTTAATAAAAAGAAATTTTTTCAATTTTTAATTTATTTTAAAAAAGTTTATTTATGAATTAATTTTAGATTTTTTGAATCTAAACTCTTATTTTAATTGAAAACATATTTAATTGGTTGTTATTTGAAAGCTAAGGTAATAGAAAGATCATACTAAGATAACATACATATTCTCATTTGGGATTTTATTGGAAAAAAAAGAAGTAAAAATTAATAAAAAAATTGTATTACCTTATGATTTTTTTTTTTATATAAAAATTTTAGTAAAAAAACGAGAGAAAACCGGTGATATAAGATAAAAATGTATTCCTAAACCAGAAAATTAATCACTAGATTATTTTCCAATATATTTGAGCTTTAGAATATTTTGACTTCAAAAAAAAGTGAGATGAAAAAACTTAAAATACTGGCACTAGAATTTATAATCAAAATTTTATACATATTTATTACCTTTTTTATAGAATCTTAATTTGCAAATCTCGTTTTGAATGAAGTAATAATCGTTTATATAGAATGTAAAATTGGGGTAAATTTATTGTAAATAAATTATAAATTATACCAGTTGTGCGAAAAAAATTTATATTAAATACATCAGTTTATTCAATATAGGTTTAAAATGATTTCGATAGAATTTTTTAATATCATTTTTAAATTAATTATAAAATAAGAGTATATTGTATTACATTTAAACGCATAATATTCTCGGTAATAAATATAAAAATCTTCAATGTATCAAGAAAAAAGTGAAGAGTTAAAGCTAAGAATCATTGTATAGCTTATTTGATTATTCCAGCTTATTCAAAAGTTTTTTGGAACTTTTTTGAAGTTTTATAAACCAAAATAAAAATTCTTTTATTAGAAATACTTATAAAAAAGTTCTTATAATTTTTTTTTGAAAATATAAAAAAGATATCATATTTTTTTAATTTACAATATAATCCAAAAAAATTTTAAAAATGAAAAGTGGAATCTGATATTTTGCAATATTTTTTTTTTTAAAAAAAAAAAAAACTTTTAAATATGATATTGAGCACTAAAAGTAAAAAATAATTTTTCTAGTCCCTACAAAGGATGGATTTTTTAAGATATTACAAATAAAGCAAAATATTCTTCTTACTATTTTAAAAAAATTTCTCTGAAATCCTGATTATAAACGAATGTATTTAGTCATTAAATTAATTGATAAATTTTGAGCCATTTGAGAGATTAAAAAGACTAAAAATTAATTTTTTAATTGATCTCGGTAGTTAACTTGGTATTTTCGCTACATTCCAATGTGCAAATTATATAATTTTGGGTATAAGCTAAAAAAATCTCTAAAAAACTCATTATTGGCTCTTAAATATGCCAATAAAAATTTATTACATTTTTTAATCACTAAAATATTTAAATTTTTTGACTATGTTCGATTATGAAAATTTTATGGACATAATCGTTGAATATTATAATCCCTTGCTCAATTTTTGTATGTTTTTCATTACGCTCTAAAAAATTTTAAAAAATGATTTATTTCTTTATATTAGATAATTTTTTCTTACGGGTGGGGGGGGGGGGGTCAATCATTTAATAATCTGATTAGGATAAAATAGACGGGTAAAAATAAAGTTGCACAATTTATCAAAAAAAATATCAATAGTAATAACAATTAAAGGCTGTTTCTTTCGTATTTATTTCGAGAATAATCAAGCATTTTATTTCAGGAAAATAAATATAAAAAAATTCAAAATATTCATATAATTTTGAGTAGTTTCTAACAAATTTTTAGAATAAAAAAATTATCTTGATACTATATAAAAATTTAAAGAAAAATTTAAAGAAAAAATATTATGTATCACAGTATTTTATGGAAAGAAGTTCAATTTTTTTCGGAATAAACGATTGGTATTATTAAAAAATAATACTAAAATTTCTTTCCTTTCTCGAAATATTTGATTTGATTTGAATATTTGATATTTAGATGTAAATATCAGATTATTATAATAAAAATGTAGGATAGTTAAAGAAAAGAATAAAAAAACAAAAAAACAAAATCTTTACCTCTCAAAAATTGATAATTGGCTTTCTGATTATATTTATGTGATCAGAATTATGTTTATTCATATAAAAAAATGTAATTTAGTAAGATTTTAATTGGAAAATTACCGTATAAGAGTCTCTAAGTTTTATTCATTGAGTCTGAAAACTAAAATTTAAAGAAATATTTGAATATTGGATTTTAGTATTTTTGAAATTTAAGTATAACATATTATAAAGATAGAGTGATGTTTTTATTTCTGTTTTTCTAAATTCAGGTAAATATTATGATTATATTATATTTATATACTTATGTGTATATCACAATAAATTGAGATACAGGAATAAATTAAAAATTAGTTTGAAGCCCCACTACTCTTACATCACATTATTTTTGGATTTATTTCCATGCATTTATTTTTTATTTCAATATTTTTTTAAAAAAATTTAAGTTAATTAATGGCATTTTATTTTAATTTTGAGGATAGATCATTTTTATATATATATTTGGATGCATAAAAGAGTCTAATATCTTGAATTTACATATTTTTTATATTGTTAATTAGGATAATGTTTCCAATTCCGAGTCCAAACAAAAATTTATTGTTAATTTTTGCCCCTATTTTAGAATATAAAACCTATTGTGATATATTTTTTATTTAGTTTTGCTTGGTAATAAGAGAAGTCCTATCTATTTAGAAATGAAATATGTGTAAAATTATCCCTAAAAATATAAAAAAATTGAACTAAGATAAGAGAATTTACATCTCATAAGAAAAAAATTCTTGATAAAAAATTCTAAAAGTAATTTATTAACGTAATATTATAGGAATTTTATGGTTTCATTCTTATTATTAGATATATTTTAAAGATATTTAGTATTTATTAAACGCAAAATTATAAATTTCATTGGGAAATAATTTATTTGTTCTATTTTATCACATTTAATTAGGTTAAGAGGTACATTTTTTTATTTTTTTAATAAGAAAATTTTAACGATATTTCCTTTATAACTAAAAATTTGAATTTAAATTAATTTTAAAGGATAATTTTGTTTAGAAAAAAGTTTTTTTTTAAAAAAAATAACTCTAAAAATCAAGAAAAATCACAGTTAATATTTGATAAATTAAATATAACTATAAAACTGAATTCCGTACTGATTCAATTTAAAGATGTTTAATTTTTTTAATAGTGATAATAATAACAATCTTTTATATTAATATAAAAAATAATTTACAGTAAATATAAATTTATAATAAAATTTTATTTTTATCTAATATTTTGAGCATGATTAAGTATGGAAATAAAAAACAATAAAATAAGATTTTTGTATGAATCAAATCAGTTCAGAATATTAAACGATCTATATTTTTATTTAAAAATCAGTGATTTATTCTATAATTGTAATATGATGTATTTTTTAAATAAATATAATCTATTATTTGGTATTAGTAAAAATTAGTAAAGTTTCTCGTATAAAATATATTTGTGATATAAGATGTTAATTTCGGGGGAAAAAAAACTTTCCGCACTTCCTCCTAAATAGCTACTTTTGATATTGAATTTAAAATATAAATCGATGCTAATAACATTTATTTGGTTTTGATTTTCTTAGATTTAAGAACCTCTAGGGTAATAATGTGATATTTTTTTATTATAAATTTTTTCTTCTCTATTGCATAATATAACCCAAGCTATTTTTTATTATAATAAAATTTAGAAAATTAAGGTCTATGGATTATAGATATTCATATATTTTAATTTAAATTCCTAAAAAATAGACATTTCTATCAGAATATCAATTATATACCTATGGGAACAAAAAAAAAATTGCAAATTAATGACATCTTTTTAGTATTTATAAAATAAATTAAGATAATATTTAAAAATTCATAATCAGAAAAAGATTGAACGTATCATGTTTTCAGAGTTTTCAAAGATTTTAATATTCTACAAATTTGTCAATTTTTATTTTTACTATTATGAATTCATATATTTTCCGATTATAATTATATTTTAAATTTAATGAATTTTAAAATATAAATAAAGATAAAATCAATTTTGTTATGAAAAATATTTTTAATATAGACAACCAATTTTTCCACCTGTTTTTTATGAACTTTATTTTAATTTATACATAAATTATTTTAGATTAGATTTTGTATTTGGTGATTTTGATTTCAATATTTGTAATATATATTTTATTTATGCTTTTTCTTTTGATTGTTTTTTTAATGTTATTTATTTTAAATAAAGGAGAGCTGATATTAAATGATTATAGATAAAAATGATGAAGTCGGGAGACAGTTAAATGAGAACTTCGGAATAGGTAATCTAATAATAATCTTGTCCTTTCCCTAGATACTTAGCCTTTTATACCTCTTAAAATCTTTTTATTATTAAATTAAAAAACTTTAATAATATTATTTTGAATTATTATATAGTTATATAAAATTTAAAAAATAGTGACTAAAAACCTTTATTTCTTTAAAATTAAATTTATAAAAAAAGACTTAATTTAATGTGAAAAAAAGTTGGGGAAAAAATTTAAAAATTTTACATTAAAACTCTTTTTTGCTCACATAAAATAATTCAATTTTCAAAATGTATAAAATTTTAGAATTCGATTAATAGATCTTAGTGTGTAAATTTTTTTACAATCATTAATAATTATTTTTCAGTATATTGATTCAATCATTAATAATTATTTTTCAGTATATTGATTCAATCATTAATAATTATTTTTCAGTATATTGATTCAATCATTAATAATTATTTTTCAGTATATTGTTTCAATTATTAATGATTATTTTCAGTATATTTTTTCAATTATTAATGAATATTTTTCAGTATGTTAATCCGATTTTATATAATCATCATTTATTATTTATGTATTATATAGTATTAAGTAATTAATAATTTGGTTTCTAAAAAGGTTTGTAGATAATAATTTTACCTTAATAAGCTACAAAACACATAAACTAATTGATATTATATTAATTTTCTATGATTGTTTAAAAAAAAATTAGTTTTTTATAATTCTTTTTCCAAAACACCATGAAAAGATTTTTTTTAATAGGATTAACTTATTTTGTTTTTTTAGCTATATAAGTATTATTTAATAAAAAATGATTAAAAAAATTTAATAATAACCATAATAGTTTTTAGTCCAATATTATTATATAAACTAATTAAAAAGTAAAATATTTTATTATATGGCAAATTTAGAAATGAAATATGTTATTATGTTATTATTCGCATCAAAAATGTTGAATTCAAATGAAAAATGCATATTTTAATGATTTTTGGCATCCGAAGAATCATTCGATATCAAAGCTTATTTTTTTTTCATTCTAAGAATACAACTAATTTAAATTTAAAATATTGAAATAAATTAATCAATTTTTTAATCTTATTTATTAATATTAGTAAAAAAAGTCGATTTATGTTTGTTATTTAGATAATTTATGGAAATTAGTGTAAGACTCTCCGGTAATATTTGATAATACGCCAAATTGTGTATTTTTTATTTTATTTTTTTAAAAATTTTAAATACTGAAAAAAAAAAAATCGTTGTCTTGAAATTTAAAAGCATTTCAAAAAAATTTCATCATTTTACTTTATGAGTTGAAAAATAATTTGAAATTAAAAAAAATTATAAAAACTTTTAATTTAAGAATATTTTTTAAGATATGAATTATGGAGCTGTTTTAAAAAAATATTATGCCCATAATTTTTTTGCAAATGATGAAAATAGTCTTTTATATGTGTTTATTTGTTTAATAATTAAACTTATTACTGTATTTTGGATAATGATATAGGATTATGTAGAAAAAAATATGTAAATGCTTAAGGGATTTCATTATTAAGTGCCAAATCTGTCGCATATTTACTGTTATAACCAATAATTAACATAATCCCAATTATAAAATCTTTTTATTTTTTTATTTTTTAAATAAAAAGATGTAAAAAAAGTAACTATCCAATTTTTATCAAACTTTGGCTTAATTTAAATTACTTAATAATTTTTATAACTTTATATTGTACTGCATATATAAATTTTTGACTTGATAAAAAGAAATAAAAAACAGAATTTTTATATAATATTTGGTTTTTAAATTAAACTAATGAATTATTTATATCACGCTTAATATAAATTAAAATTAATTAATAGTTAAAAAATGAAAAATAATTCTTTAAATAATTCATCCTTATAACAAATTAATTTATATATATATAAAGTTAGCTATGAATAGCTTGGATGTACCGACAATGAAAAATAACTTCAGTTTTTATTTGAATGGTTTAAAAAATTGTGTATTTCACTTTTTTCTGAAGTTGAAATATAACTAGAACCTCTATTGAAAGTATTAAATTTCTGTTTTTTCTATTCTTAAATATTCCAGATAATAATAAAAATTATAATTATTGAAATTAAAATTAATTTTGGTTCTAATTTAAATATTATGGTTGTTTTAATACAATTATATTAGCTAAAATAAAATAATTTATCGATATGGAAAAGATTTTATAGATTTCAAAGAATATAATGAAATTTTAAAGTTGAATTTTATATTATATTTATGAGATGCACAATTTTTAAAGAATAAAATTCATCAATTGATTATTAATTTTTTTAAAATTATCAATAAAAACAGCTAAGATTTGTATCAATATTATTTAAGCTTTTTCTAAAAAAAAATTTGGAGCGAATTCGAAAATTATTTCTTAATTTTGGTATCTAATTTATAAATAAAAATGGGCTTAAAGATTACATTTTTTATTTGAAAAGTATTAATAATGCAGATTTAATCTGATTAATAATACTATTGTCGATAAATATATAAGTATTTACAAAGGTAAAAAATATATTTTAGAAAAAAGATGATTAGAATTCTCATAATAAAAAGTGATAAATTTAATTTTTCAAAATAAATTTTGAGGAAAATAGAAAATGTTTTTTAAACAAAAATATATTGTACATAAAATGAAGTATACACACACAAAACAGGCGTTTTAAAAATGTGACAAAAAATGATTCAAATAAATTCTGAGTTATGTTCTCTGTTTTTTTTATAGTAATATATTTGGATAAAAATTATCCAGTTTCATTATTGTAGTTTTTTAATCTTTAAAACAAATACTCTTCTTCGCTCTTTTGAAATATTTTTTATTTAAATTATTATGTTGTTATAAAAAATTAAAACATTTTTTATCAAATTTATGTAATTAAATAATTTAAAGTGATAATATTATTATTAAATCCGATTTAAAATGTATAAATTTGCACAAATCATTATACCAAATTAATATTAATTTTCAATCCTTCAGAATAAGATAATAATTATTTTTCATTTTAGAAATTTTGCACTTATTGAGTAATTTTTTGGAATATTGTCGGAAGAGGATTCTCTATACCATTCAGACTGGTACAAATACTCGCTTCGAAATTGTTGTTGTGTTGAGAAATAGGAGGTAACGCTAAGCGTACTATCTCCAGCGTACCCATCACCCTCCCACAGTAGAGACTTTAGAGAAGATATTACCTCCTTATTCCACCTATCCACACTTCGCCCGTTGCTCATTGTACTTAAAACACTAAGTGTTTGTACAGCCCCACGGTAGGAATAATAATCGAGAACCTTACCGTTGGGTTTGAACCGAAAATTAACGAAAGTCCCAGTGAATAAAATAAACGACCTTCAATTACTGGCTCTCCCGCCAACTTTACCGATGGGTCTAATTCATCTTCTAGTGCAGGTACGTTAGTATAGAATGATGCCGAAGCATCACTATCAATATCTTCAGCCACATCTCTTCAAGCTTCAATATCCGATGAAAATCCTTAAGGGTAAGCATCGGATTCAACAAACTCATGGTTGTGCATAACCATGCCTATAACACTATATAAGTCAATGCCTTCACTATGCAAGAAAAACAGAAACTAAATAAACTATTAAACTTGAATAACGGGTAATAATCCCAGACCAATAAAATACTACAATAAAAACTGAAATAATCTGAAATTAATACTATTAAAAAAAAAGCAAAAAATATAGAAATAATTATATTCGAAACTAAACGAAGGAATTACTATACGATACTAATGAAATATATGGTGAAAAAAACAGTCCACAAGTGTGCTAAGACTTTCATATCATAAAGAAGGCTTATCTTCGTCTAGTTAGAGAATGCGAATCATAACACTTTAATGTACTTACATTTTCAGCTTCTCAAGTAAAGAATGACTAATAAAAAAAATTTAGAACCATAATTTTACATCTTTTTCAATTAATATTTGTTAATTTCAGAATTTATTAAATTCAAGCATAAAAATGATTGAATAAGATTTTTTTTTTAAAAAATCTGCCACTGAAATATTATTTGCATTTTACTATATGATTAAATATATATTTCAAAAATCTGTATAATTAAAATTTTATTTGAAGTATTTTTGATTTTTTCTACAAAAATTTGAATCATATTTTTAATGTTTCCTAATATATTAATATGAAACCTATTACTTTTTAAAAGTTTAATTTTAATTGAAATTTATTAATTTAAAATCCCTTAAATAAAAAAAACGACAAAAGTTGCGAGCAGGAGAAATCATTAAATTACTTCTTATCACTTCAGCAATTTCATCAATTTGATGTTATATTTGATAATAATAAAAAATTTCAAGTGGAATTAAGATTTTAATCAATATATATATATTTCTACTTTTATTTAATATAGACAGATTTAGATTCTTATTTGAGTAAGTTTGAAGCGATAACTTTTTTTTTGAGAATATTGATGATAGTTCTTTTTAATGAACATATATAAATTTAAATATTTTAATAAATGAAATGATTTTGTTTAACATAGTATTTTTTTAAAAGATTGCTGATTGAATCTGATTAATTGGTAAAAAAATGTTGGAATTCAACTATTTTATTTTCTTGATGTATAAAAAAATATGTAATGAATATCGATAAAATATATAAAATAGTATTTTCCAAAAAAACAAAAGTAAGTGAAGAGAAAAAGCTTTTAGATTTTTAAAACTAATCATGATTTAAAATGAAAGTTTCTGGTGCATAAATTTATCAAGAATATATTATAAAAATTAATATAAAAATCAAATTTAACGAGTTACGAGATTTAATTTTCTGTATTAAAAGCAAAAAATAAACATTTATTATTGATGTAATTTTTTATTTATACAATAACAAATAATTTTGTTCAAAAATCAATTGAAAAATATATAATTTATAAATAAAGCTCAATTATTTTATAGATTCTATCAAAAAATATCATACGTTAACCGCGCTAATCTTAGATTCAAATCCTTTTTTAAAAAATATTATAGCTATTTATTGTATGATTATCAAATGATTTTTTGTTTATTTCAGTGCTTATTTGGTTTTTAAAACCGATAAATATTAATAAAAAAGCAAATTTATAGTAAAAAATATATAATCTAATCAAAGATCTGTTTGAAAATATTAAAAATTTTGGGATATCAATAAATTAATATTTAAAATTGATATTTAATATATTTTTTTTAATTTTTTAAATAAGCTAATGTAGTATTATAAATTTATAAAAAAACTGTCAAATTAAACTCTTTTTTTTTGTGATTCTAAAATAAATAAGTTTGATCGCAGTTTTTAATGATATTTTTTTCCTAAAAAAGCTAAAAATTATAAATAGTATTGAATATTGATTGTAATAAATTACAGTAAATAATACACTTTTTTTTAAAGGACAAATCTAATAATTTTGGCAAAAAAGTAATAAATTATTCATAAATTTATTTTATATTATATCTTCAAATATGTAAGTCTTTTTTTAAAATAAATTACTTAATCCTTCTATACTTCTCATAAAAAAATTTGTAAACATATTTAATATAATGAATAGCGACCTAATAAAATTAAATTGAACTAAAAGATATTTTTACAAGAATTCATAAAAATTTTAGTGAAATATATTATAATTTGAAAGATTTATTAATAAAAATAGGAAAAGGTAAAAAATTTATAAAAATCTGAGTAATATTATTTGAATGTTTGGAAAATGATGAAAATTAAAAATTTATCCAGATGAAAGATTAACCAAATATTTAATTTCAAATACAATAAAATCACTATTAAGGTATATATATAATTTTGTTTATAAAAAAGAGATTTTTTAACGTATTTTTCTGAATGTGAAACTGAATTTTTTATCAAAAAATTAAGAAATATAAAAAATTATTTAATATTTAATATTCCATATGTTTATTTTACTTATAAAACTTATTTGAATCAATAAAAGGTTTGCAGAATAGTTGGGATTTAGATTTCCTATTCTGCCTTAAAACATTACTCAAATCAAAATTGATTGGTTACTGTTTAGAATTTTCCTTTTCAGAAGTATTTTATTTTCAGTATTGATTGTTAAAAATTCTCCATTTTATTCGAATTTTATAATTATTGTAAGATAATAAGCAGAAATAATAAGATTTTTTTTTGTGAGTGTATGATTATGATGAAGTAATATAAATTAAGACTAAATTAGAATAAATATATAGTAATTATAGAAAAAAATCCGAATTCTGAGTCTTCAAAGATCAATGAAAATATTTTTTGAGTATATTACAATTGGTGTTTTGAATCCTTACGATTTAATAACGCGAAGTTCAGAAAAATATTAAAAATGTTATTTTTTTTTCTTGATACAATCAATCTTCTTTTCTATGACTCTGTGTCTATTGTACTTCTTTTTTATTTCGCTTTTTCAATAACTTTCTTTTAAATATTATACAATGAAAAAAATCATTTAGGCAGAGATCGGCGTAAAAATCCCATAATTAATTTTTTTTTTTTTTTTTGTAATCATCCTTTAAATTCTGAATCGTAATTTATCGAAATTATTGCCCAGTAAAATCTCAAGGAATTAATTTCTTCAGATTACTAAATTTTTAGTCAAAACTGCATTCGCCTCCACATATTTATGGAATATTTTAAATATTAATATCATTTTAATTATTTTTATTTGACCATATTAAGCATTGAAACAATTTGCAGGCATGGGTAAAATAAATGTATTAATATTGGATCTTTGAATACTTACAAATATATTTTGAAAAATATAAATGATTTGAAATCATAATTGAAGGTTTTTTCTTTTTCCTTTTTCAATTTCTGTTTTCAGCTATACATTCCCTATAACTTTTAACCATTTTTTCAAGGAAAAATGTTACTCATTATTTTTTTTCTAAATAAAGAATATAAAAATGCCCATCCAAATCAAAATCTCATTTTTTTTTACTGTATCAAATAAAAAATATTTTTTATTTTTTAAAAATGGAATTTTGATTTTGATTTTTTTGGGTGAAAAATGGGTTGATAGACGGGAAAATATTGGCATTATTATTACAAATTTTTTTCCATTTAATAGGATTTAGATAAAAAACAATTACTGATCCCAAGAAAATGTGAATCGAAAAAAAGTGAGAGATTTTTTAATATACATATTTAATATCTATTGAAATATATTTTTAAAAAGATCCACATTTAAATTTTTCCAGTGCTCGGGATTTTTAGCATCATTGCTAAGCAGAAATTTAAAATTTTGATCCAGGTTCCTTTTCATCCATTTTTATTTAATGAAGACCATTACAGAATTTTCAATGAATTATTTTAAATCTTTCTATTAAATATCAGATTTTTTATTTTTATTTTGAGTTTTACCGTATACTTTTAATAATAATTAGAGCCCCTTGTAAAAAACACAAAAAAACACAAAAAATATATATATATATATATTTATTAGCTTTTGAACTTATTAGAGAGCAATATTAAGGAAAATGATAATATAAATGGTGCAATAATAAAAAAGCGATAATTTTTGTGGAAAAGCCAAATCATCTTCAAAATAATTAATTTTTCATGTTTATAAATCATTGTTATCCAGGTCATTGAACTCCTTTATCATTGAATTGGAAAACTGAGATATCAATATTTTCTTATTGAGCCTGATATTTCATGTGATGGCCTAATTAGTTAGAAAATTATACCAGAATTAGATATTAATCAAAGTCATGATTAGAGATTTCACTTCTAAGAGTGAAATACCTTACCGTGGTTTTGGAGCTTAATAGTGTAAATTTCGAAGCACATTAAACTAAAATTTAAAATGGCGTTTTTCCATTCTTGGTTGGGAATAGTGGAGACAGCAAACCGCGATTCGGAGGACAGCGATTCCAGAGGATGACCATCTAGAAACAGGAGGAACCGGTCGTTTAGCACAGCTGAGGCATAGTCTAGTGCATAAGTCCAGCGTTCGACAGTCAGACAGATCTCAGTTCTAACAGCTATTTTTAGGAAAACCGTGTTGATCAACCTCACATTTGGGTAGGAATCTAATTTTATTAATCCTGTTAGAAGTAGACTCTGACTAAGAGCTCATTAGCTTCGATGAACTATTTTAAGCTGAAAAAAAAAAAAGTTTAATTAATTATAATAAGTAACCTCACTCATACAACTAATTAAAGCGATGCCAGGGCGTGTCTTTCGGTTGGTAGATTGATACCTTTTCCCGTAGGCAAGAAGCCCGTAGCCCGACAGAGTGGCTTATTTTAGTCAAGATAATAGTCTTTTCTAAACGTCTTTTTATTTTTTTCATACTTTTTTAGAATAGTTTTTAATGAAGTTATCCTACAAAAAAATCATTTGATACGAAAAAAAGTAGACTTCATACTCTGTGAAGACCTCGGAATGGTTGTAAATAGCATTTAATCAGATGAAGAAATTTTAATAGTATAAATAGTAAATTTTGTCTAGAATTATATATCCATAGAATGTAAAAAATGTTGCGGGCACGCTGAAAGTTCTGCTAGTTTCCAAAGTCCACCGGTATAAGATAGAGATAAACAAAAATATCTCTTAATTCAGGATTGAAATATGATTTGAGGTTTACAGAATTGCATCTACTTTTAAAATAAAGATCAATTAATATCCATTGAACTATCTATAGATAATAATTATATATTTATTTAACTTTTTTCCAGCCTTATTAAATTTTTAAAAACATAATGTGAAGTTTTTGAGCTAGCATATATTTTTTGAGGCATGAAATATATGTTAAGCACGATATTTAGCTATTATTTTTTACAATGGAAAATTTCAAATCTTATTTGATTCTAAATCATTAAAAGGCAGTATAATCCCCGTGTTTAGAAACATGCTGCGTATATTGGTTATTTTCGATCTGTATATGTTGAAATCTGACTTCATTGATCGCTAAACTCACACTTCCATGATGTCTGATAAACAATATATATATATATATTAAAAAATATTTTCAGTTTTCCAGGCACTCGAGGTCTGTTAAAAAAATTATAATATGCGTAGAAAACTTTTCTAGCTTATATATGTTGGGTTCAATAAAAACACACTCATCCTATTTATTTTTAATATAAAGAAATATGTATATAGCGAGATTCGCAGGATTTTTATGTTTAAATATGCTTTATATAACTACTGGAGCCAGATGAATTTTCCTTTCATACCACAAAGAATTCACGGAATTTTTCTTGATTTTGAAAATTATTCACATTTTTTAATTCTTAAATATTCAGTGTAGGCTCTGTAAATAATATTGTGTTATCAGATTGAAATGTTCGGGTTTTACAGAGGCGATCACTGGGAATGCGAGGCCATTAATACCTTTTAAAATATTATCAATATAAAAAATAAATGATTTGGGTGAGACTGAAGGCTCTTTTAGAGGTCCATGTTGATAATATTATCAATAAATATATATATATATATACCCATAAGATTGAAATACCTTGCCGTGGTTTAGGGGCTTAATAGTGTAATTTTCGAAGTAGACTAGACCAAAATTTCACACAGCGTTGTACTATTCTTGGTTGGGAATAGTGGAGACAGCCCACAGCGATTCGGAGGACAACGATTCCAGAGGAGGACCATCTAGAAACAGGAAGAACCGGTCGTTTAGCACAGCTGAGACATAGTCTAGTGCACAAGTCCAGCTTTCGACAGCCAGACGGATCCCAGCGTCTAACGGCTATTTTTAAGAAAGCCATGTCGATCAATCCCACGTTTGGGTAGGAGCCTAATTTTATTAATCGTATTAGAAGTAGGCTCTGACTAGGAGCTCGGTAGATTCAATGAACTATTTTTCGTTGAAAAAGAGCATAATTCCTGACTGCATGTAACCTCAGTCATCCAGCCTACTTGAAGCAAGCCAGGGGGGGTCTTTCGGTTGGTAGATTGAACCCTTTTCCCGTAGGTACGCAGCCGGTAGTCCAGCAGAGGAGCTTATTGTAGTTAGGATAATAGTCTTTTCTATACGATTTTTTCATTTTTTCATATTTTTTTAGTATAGTTTTTAATGACTTTATCTTACAATAAAATTCCGTGATACAAATATATATATATATATATATATATCTATTTATTTAAATTTTTAAATTTTAAAACTAATGTTCTGAAAGAAAAAGGACTGAAACATCTTATGTTCTTCAAATAAGAACTATCGTCCGATGGAAAATTCCAAAATATACATTATTAAATTTACAGGATATTTAATATATCCTAAAATTACAATATTCGCAATTAACCTTTATTTATTCCAATAAAATTAAATTAATATTAACTGTAATAGAGAAAAATAAATATATATGAGGTGAGGTTTTTCATCTTGGAAAATTATTTTATTAGTTAGTCATTTTTCCACATTGTCCTAAACTTAAATCAACAAATGTTTAATGGGTGTATCATTTCATCCTTAGCGCATCTAATATTTTATACCCCTAATAAAAAAGAGATAATATTTATGGTACAGTTTTTTCAGAAATTTGAGAAATTTCATGAGTATATTTTTATACATCTTTAAAAAAGTTATTATATAATGTAAATGCGGGAAAATTAAAATGATTTATATTACACTATTGTGATTCATGAGACATAATCGAGCTATAATCAAAAGATTAGCGTTTTTTCAAGTTAAATATCCTGAAAATAATTGAATATTTTAAAATATTAAAAAATGAGAAACGAAAAGTGTATATTAAGGAAATATTTGAGGATGATAAGTTTCCAAGATGTACATGAGTTGGTTGTATAAGTTATCGCAATAATTGGAAATAGGTAAGTCGTTTTTGTCACACCCAAAAGGATTTTCAATCTCCTCTGCTATAGATAAGATCCCCAGCAACACAAGAGTTTTAATTAATTGTATTATAGTAATGACTGATACGTGATATTCATTTAAAGTAAATGGGATATACATTAAGTACACTGTGCAAACTAAATGTAAATGAGAACTGTATGCGAATGGGACGGGTGTTGTTTGGATTGATTCAACCAATAAAAACATACATAATAGAGCTAACGCGATTAAATAGCACAAAAAACAACACAGGAGATCCTTCAGATCTGTATATGTATTGCAAATAATTTGTTATTTCAAAAAGAAAGGACGATCGGAAGATTAAAGGAGTTTTTTTTAAATATTCCGCGATACCTCATTTCAAACCCAGATATAGGAGGTATTTTTTTATCAATGATATGCTCACAAGCGCCATCATCGTATAAAAACTTTGATTTTGGAGGGAATAGTTTTATCTGACCTAAAAATAGTAATTTATTGGATATGACATAGAAATCGGGTTTTTCATGACCTTTATTTTTTCCTTATCGTCATTTTGTGTTTATTTAGGAATGGATAAGTGAAAAACTAGTATGGCTTCAGTAATACTTCTCTCGATATTAGAATATAGTTTTCTTCCTTCCAAAAATCATCATATTATGTGTTAATTCTGAAAACCATCAACAGAGAAACCACAGTAAAAAAGTAACCAGCTAAAGAGAAGATAAGAAAAGGAAATTTACATCTTTTACGCTAAACAATTCATAATGGTTGTTTCCTGAAGAATTTTTTATTAAAATTTTTCAGAAAAAATTAGTACAGATGGATCTTGGTAATGCTACTCGATGTTTTTTCACATAAATAACCATACCAATACGGAATACACGACACCTATAATTATCTTAGGTAGTATTTTTAAGAAAGTCCCACCAGCTGAAAAGTACCAAGTCTCAGGGGAAAAAGTATAAATGGAGGAAAAATGAATGAGGATGAAATTCTAACAGCATAAAATGATGAAAGAAATGAAAATTTGGAGACCATCATTCAAAATAAAGAAAATTTTTGCTATCTTCTAGGCAATATGGATCCACTTTCTTCATAAAAAAACAAGGAGTGCTATCAGGATGTACTAAGTGGGTATTACTTTATGATTAAGGGGATTAATTAAATTTAGAATATTTGTTTATCTTCACTTTAATAAACTATAAGTTTTTAAAAAACACATCTCGAAGTTTATTTAAATCTTTGGTTCACAAGAGTTGGATTGATATAAAAGGTAATTATAATATAACTTTATGGATAAATTAAACTATTTTCTAACAAATGATATGCTTTTATACACGAATAATATTGAAATATCTAACATCCTGTTTATAATAGCATTCTGAACAACTCGCCTCCATTTCCAATCATCCCGCATCTACCTCGATCCGAATACAATCCTTTATTTTCCCCATTCAGTCTTTTATTGATCCCATCTCTTTCCCATCTCTTCGCCATGACATCTACTCATGAACTCATCCCATCTCTTCCCTATATCGTCTCTTCCCAATACCACCCAATATATTCACGAATTCATCACATCTCTTCCAGAACTCATCTTTTCCCTATCCAGTCTCATCCTATGACATCTTCATCTCATCCCACCCCATCCTCATCCAATATCTTCCTCATCGCATCTTTTTCCCATCCCGTATATTTTCAATCCCTTCCCGATCCCATACCAATTCTTCCTTAACCCATTCATAACCCTTCCCCACCCACATTATTAATACTCTCATCCAAATCCCATATCTTCTATAATTCATTGCCTGACTCATTCCAAATATCTTCTCATCTCTTCAATCTCACCCCTTTCGGTTAATTGATTGATATTCGCATAATTTCAATGCAGCAACCCATTTCACACCTGAAACTTTTATCATATTTTTATTAATGTTTTTTTCTAACTTTCAATATTATACATACTTTTCAGTTTGATATTATTATTCCTTTTTGATTTTACTTATTAAAATATTTTCTTTTAAAATTTTTATTTCAATATAAAAAATAAATAAAAATTTTTACTTTATTTTTTTCAATTTTTTTTATTATTGCGATTTTAGTTTCTTATATTAGGTTTATGAAGAATCTTAACACATACATTCAATGCTACCACCATCGAATCCATAGAGCAGAATCAAATGTGCCAAAAAGAGCTGAAAGTTATATGATACTTTCACACTATAATCTATTTATCTTTAATCAGTTGAGAGCCTTCTGTTCATATTCAAAGAATTACTTTTTTGGATTAATAATTAAATAACCCCGCCATCTCAACTCACTTTTTCCAGAACAAAATCCGTCAGTAACTGTTAATTTAAAAAAAACAAAGCTCCAATAAAATCTCCAATCACAATATTTATTATTTAACCCAAAAATCCGAGCCATAAACTTTTGCAAATATAAAATCATTTTTTCTACCAATAATAAAAACTCGACCTTAAAAAAATATTATATTTTTCTAATTGTAATTATGAAAAGAGCTGCATGGACGTATATAGCATTAACCAAAGCCTTTATTTTATATTTCTATTCTTTAACTCTACACATAATTATATTTAAAAAACACGCTTATTTCTCATGATATATTTCTTTTATACAAGAAAAATGACGACACATTTAGATCTACTATATCTAGGATTGGAGATAAAAGATGGAAATTGACCATTTTAGACTCCTTTAGACTTGGATTTGATTAAAAAACGTACTCAATGAACTATATACCACATTATATGATATTAAGATAAAGAAATTATAAAACTAGCAAACCTCAGGGCCTCTGCGATAAAGATCGAGGCGATTTAAAAGAATCGTTCCGACTCTGGGGCTTTTGTGCTACTCCCAACTAATATAAAGTTCACCACTTCTGATCAAAACTAACCCTGGCCTCTAATTGGATTTAGGATATCACAAAGGGGTATTGCATTAAAAACTCACCAAATTAAATTTACTACAAACATAAAATTCAATGGCACTATTTTATAATCGTTTCTGAATAGAGTTTATATTACTTTTAAAGATCATTTTTAAGCGGGTTTTCGAAATCCATTATTCTTAAAAGATCTAACCTTTCTCTTGAGTATTTTGGCTTTGACTCAAATTAAAAGGTTTAACTTCGTCTTCTTAGCCATTATTCTAAGAGATGGAATATTTGTTTAGCCTTTTATCTATTTTTTCGTTAATTTTCATTCACATCTGGGAATATTACTCAGTATTAAGTCTGCTTATAGGGAATTTTAATTCTCCGTCATTTTCTTTTCCAAATGATAAATAGGATTTAAATCCTTTAACCAACATTCTATTTATGATTATCCGTTTTTTCCTTTCTTTATAAATCTCGAAATATGAATCTGTAAATTTTTTATTCTTTTTTATTTTGCATCTTCTAAATTAATTCTAAAGCAGGTTTATTAAACCATCAATATAATTGATGTTTCTCTGATTTTCACCCTGGAAAAGACATCTTTATAGGCATCCTAATATTTTTTTGAATATTTTTATGATTAAAATTTTAATATAATAACAATAACAACATATCATATTTGCCGTCAACTATACTTTTTCCGTTGTATTATGTAAATAATTTATTGTAAAAGATTTTTCAAATTTGCTCTCGAAGTCCAAAAGTATTTTATATAGTAATCCTTGCCCTAAAATTTAAGGCCAGAATCCGACCATATGTGCACATTTTTAAATCGTACTAAAAATTCTTTGCGCATTAGGCTCGACAAGCATTCTAATCCACATTTTGGATCGCGAATCAATATTTTGGAAATACAATTAAATTGTTTTTACTTTAAATCCCCATAAAATTTTTGTATTAACGCCATAAATAAATCTGAAATTGAATAGTTTCTATAGAATGAAGTGTTCGCTTCAATTGGACTTCCACGAATCCTAAACTTCTATTTAAAGTCCGTTATTAGCTTAAATTAATCCATTTCTAATTTATTTAAACGGTTTTTGTAAGACTCCGATTGTCTTTTTTTATTAAAAAATGATTTTTTGTTTAAAAATCTCATTTTCTAGACGGTCTATTACCTCCAAATTATAAATTTTATTATTTCGATTAACGAGTTTAATTTTTCTTTCTGCAGAATCGTTTTTTGTCAAATATGGTACATATATGTTCTTTTTTTTCCCTTTTGTGATTTTTTGGGAAATTTCGATTAAATTTACTTCTATTCAACTTTAATACGGGATATATGAAATAAGATTTTGTGTATTTGGCTTTTTTTTCGAAATAATAAACAAAAGCATTCATAAATTCTCCATTTTCCCTTCTAATTCGACATAGATTTGAAGATGATCTAGAATTTTTTATAATTTATTTGATATAAGTTCAGTGATTTCTCTTCGATTATTAATAGAATTAATATTTATTTTATTACCTTGATTTAAAGTAAATGAGCGATTTTCAGACTTATTTTTTGCTTCTGAATATTATTCGTTGCTTATTTTAAATCCAATTTCACGAATTAGCTTGCGTGAGAATACATCAGCAACTAATGCAAAAATATTCTTCTTGAGTCTGTTATATTTATCTAATCCGGTATGTAAAGCCGATATATTATGGACCAGTCTAAAAATTTTAAAATAGTTGTTTAAATGCAGACTAAGATATTTTCCTAAATTTTTTATGTTAAAAAGTAGTTGAATAAATCTTAGATAGAGATATCTGAAATTTTCGTTGCATAGTCATATAACATTTTAATTTTTTTTTTCTTTTTCCAAAGGGGCTCAAATCACCGAATTTTGTATTCTTATTATTTTATTTGGTACGGACTGTTAATAAAACTAATCATGTTGATGTTAATCTGCTTTTATTGAAGTACTAAGATAGAGTTGAAATTTTAGATATGTTTAGATAGCAATAAAATTATTTTTTTGAAATTAAAAGTATGCCCTTAATAGAAAAAATGTGATGTAAAAAAATTTACAAATTATTAATAATTTTTCTATTTTTATTCTATCGCGTATACGAGCTTTAAGAGCAGGCATTGCTTGAACTATTTCTTGGATATAAATAAAAAATTGCAATTCTTTGAATATAACATACTTGGAGTTCTAATTTTTCTTTATTGATAATATTAAAGATTATTCAGCATATTTTTTTCAAAATTTAATTTAATTTATAGTAGTACCTAAATCAAAATGATAAACTGAAGGCCTAAATTTAAATAATACAAAGACTAGAAAAATTATTTTTTATAATTTTTTGATGGAGAAATAATAAAATAAAATTAATTTATTAATTTAATCTTAGTATATTATAAGTAATTATAAAGGATTTATCATTTTAATGAATATACCACAGATGATTTTTCCGTTTGTAATAAAGAAAAATAAATTAAAAAAATATCCAGAATCAAAAAAATACCACTTTAACTTTGAATCTATATAGTTAAAACTTTAAAGATAAAAGAGTTATCATTGAACAACAATAATACTTTTGAAAAAATAATAGATTGAAAACTCACATTATCATTAAAGTAAGAGAAAAAAACTGAGGTAAAAATAAATAAATAATGACATATATTGAGTAAAATCTAATTAATAAGGAAAAATTGGTGCCAAAGCGAATAAAGAAATAATTTTATAATAATCAAAATTATTATTCTTGAGAAGGTTACTTAAATTAGATTGATGGTTTTTTTTTATATAGTTGAAGAATTTGAAACATAGCTGAAGGCAGGAAGGAATTGGATAATAGGTTCGGGTCCTATTGGAATCTTAGGCGAGATTATAATGGTGAAAATGAATATGAGATGAGATTCGGATCGGATCGGAAAATTATTAATGATTATATGAGATTCTGATCAAGATGAGAGTTAGTTCAAAACAAGGATAAATTGGATTACGGGTAGGATGTAATTCGGATCGAGTTGGATGCGGGATGATTGGAAATGGAGGCGAGTTGTTCAGAATGCCATTATAAACAGGATGTTAGATATTTCAATATTATTCGTGTATAAAAGTATATCATTTGTTAGAAAATAGTTTAATTTATCCATAAAGTTATATTATAATTACCTTTTATATCAATCCAACTCTTGTGAACCAAAGATTTAAATAAACTTTGAGATGTGTTTTTTAAAAACTTATAGTTTATTAAAGTGAAGATAAACAAATATTTTAAATTTAATTAATCCCCTTAATCATAAAGTAATACCCAATTAGTACATCCTGATAGCACTCCTTGTTTTTTTATGAAGAAAGTGGATCCATATTGCCTAGAAGATAGCAAAAAAAAATTTTATTTTGAATGATGGTCTTCAACTTTTTGTTTATTTTATGATTTTAAGCTTTTCGAATTACATCCACATATATTTATGAATTTATAAGTGATGTGTTTATAACATTATTATTTGTTAGAGATAAATCTATTTGTATCCAAAAACCTTTTTTAAAACTAAATTTTTGGAAAATACGAACAGTTTGGATTTTTGATGATAAATTAAAATTTAGCCAATGGTGCATGTAATAAAAAAAAGTCGGAATTCAAAAATAACCTTCCATATAATCCATAGTTTATTTTTTTTTCTCAAAATAACAATGGTTTTTAACATAATTGGCTGTCTGCAAAATTTTAAATTACTAGAGGAAGTAAAAAAGTTAGATTTAGCAAATACTCGATAGCATCTTTCAAATGGGAAATTTATTTGGTATAATACAGATTTTAGTGTTTACGTCTAGTATGATATATCTATTGGCTACAGCTTCATTAAAAAAATTCATCAAATCTTTGATGATGTAAAATTTGTAGGCTCTAATATTTATTTCAACATTAAACTTTATATCACCTACTATTTAAACCAAATCAAATCAATATCGAAAATCTATTTTTGATACAGTTTTTGATATACCAATAAAACTCCCTTAAAAAAAATTAATAATAAAAACCAAATAATGTTAGACATTGAAAGGAAGTTTTTAATTTTTGCGATATATATCCCAGGAAGGACTTAGTATCAAGTATAATTTTTTACGAATTTCTCTCCTTGAATAGGTTTTTTTTTCATGAAAAAAAGAACAATATTATATTTAAAACATGTATATAACATTTTTTTTCTTATTGGGTAAAATTTCAAAAAAACTTGGAAATACGATGTTTATTTTACCAAAATGAATTTATGCATATGTAATTTACTCTTAGCCAATAGAATTTTTAAATACTTCCTATATTATGGAAGTCAAATTCCTTGGTCTTGGAGTTCACTGAACCAGTCTTCTTTTTTATGCAATAAAAAAAAATAATATAATATTTTTTACATTTGAATGCTTTTAATTAGCCAATATATTCAGTACACACATTACATACTTCATCCAATGAAGAAAGCCTCCCATAAACATAATTGACTTTTCGAAAATAAAAAATGCTATAAATAAGCAAGCTTAACCATTTTGTAATCGCAAAGCTTTTCAGCTTGTATACCTCCCTCCCGATCATTTTTATTTTTGACTAGTATATCTGTTTACATTTTATTTAAAAAATTATCCCATTAAACCTGACTCTTACGATACTAAATTAAATTCGATTTTATAACGATGTGATCATTTCATTATTATATGAGGGATTTTTTGATGTGGTAGAAACTTTTGTTTGTTTAAGTTTTATTCGCCGAAGAAATTACACTTTTTCACGTCCAAGTTAAAAAAAATCATCTAAGATTTAAAAAAAATTCCAAAAGATTTTAAATAATTTCCAATATATTTTAAAGAATTTCCAATAGATAAAAAGTTTGTAAATTTGAATTAAAAAAATAAAAATCCAATTTAAAAGATACGCTACTAGAGATTTAAATTTTTCAAAAAAAGAATTTGAAATCCTTATTACTTTTCTAAATTTCATCCAAAGCTAAATTTCCATAAGGTGTTTGATCCATCAAATTTACATTACATCCAAAATAATTTGGCATATTCTGACTATTATAGAATTTTTTATTTATACGACACCTTTATTATTATAGCAATACAGTATTGAGTGCCCAATAATTTGGGTTATAAACACGATAATATCTTTTTTTGTGGAATAAAAACCAAATAAATAAGATCTAATCTCTATTAGAGTGTTTACACAATCATTAAAAGCATTTTCAGGGGGGAGGAGGTTTTCTTCATATAGTCGTGATATTATTAAAAATTCGAATCTTTTTAATTTATTAAATTTTCAACATGAATTCTTTTTATTTCAAAGTGGCTTATAGAAGATAATAATATTATTTGATATTTTCATTAGTGATAATACCATTTTTTGATATGTATTTTGATTTAAATACTTGTTTCAAATTTCTCGGCGCCATTTAAAACAATTAGAAAAAAATAGTAATAAATGAAATAAATGATCCTGAACTTTATAGCCAGCCATAAAATTTATCAGCGTGCTCAAATATTTTGAAAACTAAGATTGAATACCATTACGGAAACATTTATTAAAAAAATGATAACCTATAGCCCACACAACTTGAGTATTTTTGATTTTATTGGATTTTTAAGGCTAAATATTAATTTCAAACAAAATTTTATCTATAATGATGTCGAGAATGATATCTAAATTTCCAGATTAGAAATAATTGAGGCAGCTCATTCAATTTTATTAAATCAATTTTATAGCGGTCAAATTTTTAAATTTTTTTTACATTTTTTTAATCCATTTTCGCAGAATTTTAAATCTATTAGAAATTTTTTTAAAGGTTAGAAAATTTACATCTGACATTTTTGACGAATAACTGAAATTTTAAGAGATTGGCTTTTATATACTTTAAGTTTCTGACAATCTATCCCTGTGGAAGACATTTTTTATTTTACCCATCATAATAATCTGACAATCTAAGCAAAGATCTGTTTTTTTTTATGAGCGAAAATTGGATTTTGAATTAAACCAATAGTAAGGCTTTAAATTTCAATCAAAAATAGCAAGCCAATATAATCAATGCCCTTATAATTAGAAAACCTAGGCTAATAAATTTTCATCCGATATCTAAAATAGAATAGAGCTTTTCTGAGAAAAATTATAAGGATAGAAAAAAGAAATATCCTTTTTAATTCCACTGTCTTATTTCAAAAAAATTGTAATTTTCAAGTTATTCAGGCGAGTTTGAATAGAAATAATAAATAGAAATAATAAAATAGGTAACATAAAACTATATCCTTTAGCTCTCCAATTTATATGTATTACTTTTATTTTATTAGGTCAAATATGTTCTAAAAAATTTCATGAAAAGCGGCTAAATACCCGAGAGTATTCATAATAGGGCACCCATAACTATTTCGGGAATTTTTAAATCTGATTTTTTTTAAAAAACGATTAATAGATACGAACTCATGCCTGAAACAAAACCAAACTCTGATATTAATATTTTCTCTCGATATATACAGATCTAGAATTTAGACGTAAAAATGAACTGATTGTACATAGCTTATGATAAAATCATTTATTTTTATTTCATAAAGCGATATGTATTATCCTTATCATTATTTAAAATAAAAAAAAATTACGAAATAACAATTTTTAAACTTTCAGCGATTTTTTTTAACGATTTTTGGTTGATTTTTTATTATTAATGAAATTGATGATAGAAAACAGAAAAAATATAATTGAACGTATCAATCGATTATTTTTTAAAAAAATTATATGTAAACTTGAATTATTTCTAATAATTCACAGCCTTCCAGCTATCTTCTTTTTTTTTTTTGAAATCAAATTTATGACAATATATCAGTTCTTTTGATTCCAATTAAAACAAATATACGTGAACAAATTTTTTTTTCGAAAATTCCTTAAACGAGTTAAAGATATCTTTCCAAGTATTGATGTTTTTTTTTAGATATATAAATTTCGTTTTTCAAAAAATTTCATAAAACAAGCAAATTTTTTGAACTCCAATTTTTTCAACTTGTTTGACATATATTCTATTTCTATTAGGTTAATAATATATTCAGATACACTGAAGACAAAGTTTTCTTCTTTATTTTTTACCAATTCAAAAAAAAAATTCTTTTTTCAACGAGGTTCCGTTATATTCAATCTTTCCGTATTGAGGTGAATATGAATTTTCGTACTCCTCGATTTTTTTTTTGATAAATCGATAAATTCGATTGTACTTGAAAAATTTTATCTTGAAAAATTTTCATTAATTGTTCTATTGAATTTTTTCTAGAAGGTCCAAAAATATGAGATCATTTGTACCAATTATTATTTCTTTCAAAGTAATTTTTTGAAATTTTTTAATAATAATTCTTTAATAAAATCGAAGTTTACCTACTTAATTATGAATATTTTATTCGCTTTTTCGAAAAAAACTTTATTCATAATCAACTTTATTTTGAATATATCGTTATAGATTATATCCTCCATTGATTTAGTTTCTTTTCCAATACATTCTTAATGTTTTTAGAAACATAAAATCAGCAGTTGGTTCTATTTATATTATTGGAAAAATTGCAGCGGTTTATCTATTTGTGAGACCGAATCAGCCACCCATTTATTTAATTTTAACTTAGATCCAAAATATTTAGTGACATTTATAATGGAATCGAATTCCCAAATGTAAACTCTGGCGGCGTCTCTGCCTACCGCAGAATTGGCAATAGTATAAAATGCCTGTTTATCATTAGTAATCCCAATAAAAATAACAGGGTACCAACCCTTGATTAATTTAAATTTGGAATTAACTTGAAGGTTTGAAGTGATTGATAGTTGAGTTAGTATATTTTTTTTTATGTGGTTAAAAACTTAATATCCCCAGTTTTGTATGAATAATCTGCAACGTAAGAGTGAAAGGCTTTATTAAACCGATTTTCACTTTTGAATTGCTGTATTAAGATATTCGTTGTAGTTAGTCTATTGATTTCGTTTTTTTTTCTCTATAGTCATTTCTAGTTGAATAGATATTTTTCATATCTATAGCTAGATTTTCTGACTCCAGTTTCAATCTGATTTGATAGGGGCTAAACCTTCTTCGATAAGAAAAATTATCATATTCTTTATTATATTATCCTTAAATTTTGTGCATATTTCTGAAAAGGTTGCAGGAAAATGGTACTTTATTGAGACACCATAATATTTTACTATTCTTAAATCACCAAGACACTCTCTAGCATTTTTTTTTATGCGATAATATATAGTGGAGTTGAATCTGTTGAAAATTTTAAAATATATCACTCTCATGTTTATCATTTTTCTTTCGATATGAGAATATTTTTTTTTCAGAACTAAATTTATTTTAGATTTGTTCATTTTATTTAAAATTCAAGAAAATAAAAATTTATAATAAAAAAATTTCTGGGAAGATGTTTATTTTAATAATTTGTAATTACTATCATCCGAATCGAATTTATATAAACATTTAGTGTGCCTTAATATCAGTATAATAGAGAAAATTCTTATAGCTTTTTTATAAATTTGAATAATAACAATTTTGAAATTATATCGCTTTTTTTTTTTGTATCACGGAATTTTATTTTAAGATAACGTCGTTAAAAACTATACTAAAAAAATTTGAAAAAAAGAGAAAGACGTAAAGAAAAGACTATTATCCTAATTACAATAAGCTCCTCTGCCGGACTACCGGCTGCGTACCTACGGCAAAAGGGTTCAATCTACCAACCGAAAGACCCCCCCTGGCATTGCTTCAAGTAGGCTGGATGACTGAGGTTACGTGCAGTCATGAATTAAGCTCTTTGTCAATGAACAAAAGTTAATTGAAGCTATTGAGCTCCTAGTCAGAGCCTACTTCTAACAGGATTAATAAAATTAGGCTCCTACCCAAACGTGGGATTGATCGACATGGCTTTCCTACAAATAGCTGTTAGACGCTGAGGTCAGTCTGACTGTCGAACGCTGGACTTGTGCACTAGACTATGTCTCAGCTGTGCTAAACGATCGGTTCCTCCTGTTTCTAGATGGTCCTCCTCTGGAATCGCTGTCCTCCGAATCGCTGTGTGCTGTGTCCACCACCCCAACCAAGAGTAGTACAACACTGCGTGAAATTTTAGTTTAGCGTACTTGAAAAAGTACACTATTAAGCCCCTAAATCACAGCAAGGTATTTCACTCTTAGGGGAGCATTCATACATTTAGCGACTATTTAAAATCCAGCTGCTATAGCATTATTCTGTTAACAAAAATAGGGTCCTAGAAAAACGCAAGATTTATTTGGCCTGTATTCTTAATAATTGCCGTTAGGTTCTGAGATTATACTGAGTTTCAAAATTTGAATAAGTAGATCAAAAATCACTCTAATTATGTTAAGACTCATTGCTACTCCTTTTTCAAGACAACCCTCCTCTATAATCACCATCATCTGAGCCTGAGTCGTTATTAGAAATGGCCCAAACCAGGAGCAGTACAATTTTGTGTGAAATTTTATTGCGGTTTACTCTGAAAACTGTGTATCTGAGATATTAGATCTTAGTCAGTGTGATTCACTCTTAGCGGAATATTTTAAGCAAGAAGATAATATAGATCTCCAAGGGATTTTATTATTATTGTTGTTATTTAAGACTTTGAGCGGTTTTTTATGGTTAATAGGTCATACTTCATAAACCAATGAGAGGACCTAATAATTAAGTTTTAATTTTTACTCTATTATATATGGGAGATTCCCATAGAGAGCGGACACTTTACTATTAAATTTTTACTATTTTCCTAATTTGGAAAGATTGGGATAAGATCCGGTGTTAATTTATTCGGCAATTCAAAATATGAATTTTAGAGGCTAATTTTCTACTGGTAAAGTGTTGTAATTTATTAGAGCCAGCATGTTTTTCTATTTTTATTGGACTGGTTTATATATAAATTCAAGTATTGGCAATAGTATGCACAGTAAAAAAAAGTCTGGTCTTCGAAAGAATCTCCCATATATTACGTTTATTTGATTAAACATAAAATAACTTCATTAGATTCAAAGCCAAAAATAACCTCTTTATTGAAATCGATTAAAAACAAACCCCAGATACTATAATTCAATTTTTTCTAAATCGACCCTTTATGATTGATATTTAAGAAATAAGACATTATTTTTTTCAATATAAAATTTTTATATCAAACTTTTTATGTATCAATCTTACCTTAAATCCAAAATAAATAAATAAATTATACTTAGAATGGAGATAAAAAGGAGATAACTAATGATATTCAAATCTATATTTTTATGTTTGTGTTTGTGTTTCAACTTTCAGCTCCAAGAAACACTATAAATTTCATACTAATAGTGTAGATTTTTATATTTAAAAATAATAAAAATAAAAATAAAAAATTATTTTTTAGGATTTTTTTTTATTAACCGTAAATACTATATTGCAAGCGCTATATTAAGCGTCGAAAAAGTTTTAAAAATTACCTATCTGGGGGTAGCGTTATGCATTCTTTAGAATTTATCACATAAACGAAATCACTTCAATAAATAACAAAAAAAAACAATGATGTAAAAAAAAAGTGAAAGATGAATAATTTATTGAAAGATTCAATCTAGAACCATAGTCAAAGGATATAAGTAAATGCCCCAATATTTTTTGAATTTTAGGAACACCCTTTGAATATTATCTTTTTGACGCTTTCATAATGTTGGCTATAACAGAGATGGAGATTTTATACTGCATCTTAACTATATTTGCAGATAAAGGTCTTAAAGCGCGCATAATATCAATTTTTTATATATAAATTTAAACAATATTAACTCATTACTAAGCTCAAGAGATGTTTGTAAATAAGTTTGAGCATATTATTATAGGTCAATTTTTCAAAATGAAAAGTGTAAAAAACTTTAAAAATCGATCTTTTATGATAAAAAATATCTCCCATGTTCGCTTCGAAATGGTTAGGTTTGAGTTAAAACTAAAGAGACCCTTGCTTATTTTGAAGAATTCTAAGCTAACAGGAATGTGAAAACACACTTTTGCATGAAAAAACTGTGTATCAAAATTGGATA
>LSSL01000472.1:65443-75875 GCA_001953115.1 Smittium mucronatum | reverse complement strand
ATTTCATACTAATAGTGTAGATTTTTATATTTAAAAATAATAAAAATAAAAATAAAAAATTATTTTTTAGGATTTTTTTTTATTAACCGTAAATACTATATTGCAAGCGCTATATTAAGCGTCGAAAAAGTTTTAAAAATTACCTATCTGGGGGTAGCGTTATGCATTCTTTAGAATTTATCACATAAACGAAATCACTTCAATAAATAACAAAAAAAAACAATGATGTAAAAAAAAAGTGAAAGATGAATAATTTATTGAAAGATTCAATCTAGAACCATAGTCAAAGGATATAAGTAAATGCCCCAATATTTTTTGAATTTTAGGAACACCCTTTGAATATTATCTTTTTGACGCTTTCATAATGTTGGCTATAACAGAGATGGAGATTTTATACTGCATCTTAACTATATTTGCAGATAAAGGTCTTAAAGCGCGCATAATATCAATTTTTTATATATAAATTTAAACAATATTAACTCATTACTAAGCTCAAGAGATGTTTGTAAATAAGTTTGAGCATATTATTATAGGTCAATTTTTCAAAATGAAAAGTGTAAAAAACTTTAAAAATCGATCTTTTATGATAAAAAATATCTCCCATGTTCGCTTCGAAATGGTTAGGTTTGAGTTAAAACTAAAGAGACCCTTGCTTATTTTGAAGAATTCTAAGCTAACAGGAATGTGAAAACACACTTTTGCATGAAAAAACTGTGTATCAAAATTGGATATCTCCAGTGTTTTATTGGTTATTAAACTAAAACTCAAATTTTGAAAAGTAAATCAGTAGATATTTATTTTGGCGAATTAAAGTTATGGTCAAGTAAATTCAGTTTAAAGATTAATAAATAAAGTTTAATGAGCAATTCAAATCTAGAACTTTAAATATTGATGTTTTTCCGCCTTAAATCCCTTTACAGCCAGATAAATTAAATATGCCATCATTGATTGCCAAAATTCATGCTATCTTTTCATATCCTCAGGAAAATTACATTCATTGGCCATAATATTTTGATTTCCAAATGAGGTTATTTTACTCTAGCAAATGAGTTTACACATTGATCCCTGGACATTAAGGATTAATAAATGAATGACTTTATGATAACCAATTTTAACAATTTAGGGATACTTGGATCGATAATTAATGAAGGCCTAGCCTGAAATGTATATCCTTTTTTTTATACACCCATATCATTGATAAGCTATATCAATCGATTTTTTATCGCTAGAATTTTACTTGAAACAATTATAGTGGGTAGAATATCCGTAAATATGGATGATATCCACACTTATCTTTAACTTAATTATTCTTATAACTTGCTTCTGTTTGAAAATATTTTTAGCAGCTCGGCTTATACTACATAATCATAAATTGTGATTATATCGAAATACTACTAATCTTTTAACAGATTATTCCTAAATTTCTAACGATATAAAAATCATCAATAAAAATAAACTGGATTTGGTACTGCGAATAAATAAACCATTTATGCTATGGTGTGTATTATAAAAATTTTAAATTTGGTTTCTATTTTGACTCTTTTTGCATTCCTCAAAATCGATGGTCTACCAGCCCGAAATAAAGGTATCATAAAATATATATTATAAAACACGGCATCAACTGGTTTTTTAAAAAATTTAAAGTTTGCTATAATCAATAAAATAGAGGTTGCCATCAAGAGTAATGAAAAAACTCTAGGTTTTGACAAGATATTCGCAATAAGTCTGAAAGGGAGGTACGATAGAAGATCTATACTTGGAATTTTAGGTTCATGCATGAATCTGGATGTTGACATTTTCGATGCCGTCAATCCGTATGCTGATATGAATTTGGTGAAAAAAGTAAATTCGACAGGTTTATCGCAAAACGGCGGTATTTCTCTGGGTACTATTGGCTGTTGGATGTCTCATAGATCAGTGTGGGAGAAGATTGTTGCTGAAAATATTGGCAAAGCTTTGATTCTCGAGGACGATGTTGATTTTATTGATGGATTCAGAGATAAGGTATCTTCAGTAATGTCTCAACTGAAATCTAAAAATCAGTATTGGGACATGTTATATATCGGCCATTGCTACCAGGAAAAACCAACTCAACCCCCAATCATATCCAGCCCAGTTGTCGTCCAGAAATCTTCAAATCCCAAATGCATGCACGCCTACGGAGTCTCTCTTAGTGGTGCTAAAAAGCTTTTAGAAAATGTAGTCAAATTTGAGTACCCCATCGACTTACAAATATTGGGTCTATTAAACTCTAAAAAATTCGTTTCTTATTCCATAAACCCTGAAATTGCCAAACAGGGTGCCTTTACTGGAGACACCAGCGTCAATATTGATCCAGTCGCCCACCAGGGAGGCCAAACACTTGATGGTTACTCTGTAAAGAGTTGTCTAGATTATGTGAAATCGAATAAAAGCTATTTCATATCCCCCAAAAAGATATAAATCCAAAAAGGAAATATCTTTTTAGCACTATATGTACCTTTCCAGAAATATCCTCCCTTTTTTTGTAAATATCATCAATCATCCAATATTTATAAACATGAATACTCTGACTTAGTTTCCTATTTTCTTTTTATAAAAGTTTCTTTATCCTTTTGTCGACCTCCTATGTATACCAACCCAGAAAAACAATTCTAAATGGTTATAAAAATCATTCCTTCGTTATATTTATAATTAAACTGATTTTATCCTTACCGAAGAAGCTACAGTGCTTTTTTTTTTGGTTCTGCTTAAAACTTATAATAATTTTTACTGAATAAGAAAGCGGACTTTTGGCAATGAATTCTTTTACCAAATATTTAACCAATAGAAATTGTAGTTAAATTAACTAAAGATATCAAAACAATAATAGTAAATATCATGTGTATTTAAATATTTAAAATTATAAATATTTTTAAAAAAGTGAAGATGTTAAATTTTTGCTTATTTGGTTTGCGTTTATAAGTATATGTTAGGTAAGATTATATCTTAAATTTCAAAGATAAAGTCGATGCTCTAGCTTTATTTTTCCTTTCTTATATAGGTTATGGAGGTGTAAATGATGCTGATGTTTAAATATAGCAATCTTAAGCACCGAACTTTCTTTTAACCTTGAAAGGTCAGCCAAGTCAATTAGTTGAACCTGAAAGAGACTTTTTTAGAGGTTGATTGTCCAAAATAAACATTAAATGTTCGTACAAATTATCACAATACCGGGAAATGGGCAAGTCATTTTTGTCTGAACCGAATGGGTTCTCAATCTCCTCAGCTATAGACAACACTCCTAACAACATAAAAGTAATGATCGCCTGAACTACGGCAGTAATAGCAACAGGATAACCATTTAAGGAAAATGGAATGCTTAATAAGTATAGTGCTGTGACTAAATGAAGATGGGAGCTATATGCAAAAGGGACCGGTGTGGTCTGAATTCTAATACATCCAACGAATGCATCCATTATGGAACCAATAGAATTGTACATTCCCATATACAATATCGGCATTATTTCGGATTTGTCCATGTATTCTAGGTAATTAGTGAGTTCAAAAGACAAGGTTATAGGAAGGTTGAAAGTATTTTTAGAAAATATTCCATGATCTCTCATCTCAAAATCTGATACAACTATCTTTCTTTCGTCGATACTGTGCCTTCCTTTATTCTCATTAGCCATATCCAAAATTTCTTGAGAAAAAAGGGTTTCCATTTTTTTATTAAAGTAGTTAGGTCTTGCGAGCAAATAGTATTTTATCGAATATGCCATAGCCACAATATTCTTCAAGGCTTGAATCCTATCTTCCGATTCCTTATCAGTTTTAGGATGAATAGAAACATTAAACATTCTCATAACCTTAGTGATAGTACTCTCTATAACTGAAACCAGCTTTCTTCCCTCCCAAAATCTATCATAGGCCGTGTTTGTTCGGAATACAACCATGAATGATACAAGAGTAGAAAAGAATCCAACTAGAATTTTTAAAAAAGAGTAAAAAAATGAAATTAGAGATATTCGTTTTTTTCTAACTTGTGAGAAAAGAATTTTCAACTAATATCTATGAAGTAAATATGGACTCTTACTTGCGAATGAAGGGATATATATGTTTTTATTTCCTTTAACGAGGTATGCAACCAATAAAGAATAACCCACGCTTACTATCAACCTAGGAAGAATCTTCAAAAATGTTCCGCTGAAGGTCACATATTTAGTTTCTGGGAAGAATGTGTGAATATCTGATATGAATCTACGTTTAGAATACATTGCGCTTTCGATCGATCTAATTGAAATGCCCTACAAAGTATGGTCGTAAAACGGATATCTCCAAGAATATATATGACTTTAAATTCATTGAAATTAATATGGAAAGGTCTGCGAAAAAAATTTCACAAAAACCCGGTTTTATACCGGTCTTTATTTTCAATTCGCGAACTATGTGGCCCAATTATTTATAACTTTATACAAACATTTGTTTGGAAAATTTTAACTCCTCCCAAAATAGAAGTTGAATATTTAGCTACTCCACTAATAAATGCCGTTTGTTGTTACTATGTGATTAACGATTGACGCTTTGGATTGTCCCAATATATCCAAAAGCTGTGTATTTGTTTCTGTGTTTACAAACCCATTTGCTTTACTCAATTTATTCGCTTTTTTTTGTACCCTTTTTTCAATTATATAAAATCCTTGGTTTCCTTGCAATAGATCAACTGCAATACCCAATAATGACAGATTCAAATTACTGCATTTTTATCTCCTTCAGAGCCGAATGTGTAAAAATGGTTTCAATTTGTCGTTACATGTTATCATTAAACTAATATATTTAGTATATTATTGGATATATATTAAAATCAGGCCTATTACAATAGCAAAGGTACACAAATAGGATTGGGAATAAAACTTGGGCTCATAAAAGGAAAAGTGCGTTCAATAACTGGGCTCTAAGAAGAACGTTCCCGTTTTCCAATTGTCGTATGATAACCATCACCATTTTACAAAATCTACATCAATTATCTATAAACAGATAACAATTTGTTCCCAAAATAAAATAAAATAGAAATGACTAAAATTTGAAATTTTTTACAAAAATGTACAAAGTTTAACATCCAATTTCCGCTTTAGCGAATACGATGCGAAATATTTATGGCCTAAAATACCAAACATAATACAAAACCTTTAGACTTGAAAAATCGTTAGAGGTCAAGATTTTCAATTCAATGAAAGTTCAACTTGAGATCTTTATCATTATCTCCATCTATTCATTGGCTTTCTGCTCGATTTGGGGTAAAAGAAGCTTATATAACCCTTTCCGGACCCAAATTTAAGCCTCACTCCTATTTGCATAAAATTAACCCCTTCAATTATCCTAACTTTATTTATCCAATGATATACAATTATTATTAGTCTAATGAAAACATTGAGCAAAAAGTGAATGCCATTTTTTTTACCATTGCCCCTGAAAAACAATAAAATTCCGTGATACAAAAAAAAAAAAATTGCCCCTGAAAAGGACAACGAATCTATTTAGCATTTCAAAGAGCTAAACCCCCATAAAATAGTGATACTGTTATATTAATAGTCAATTATATCATTTGAATTATATTCAGATGGAAATTGTTAAACAAAACTTGTTAAATTTTTAATTATTAACCTTTCAATGCAATTGAGATCTTTGCATGGAATAAGTCATTAATATCAGATTTTTTGTAAATAAATCAAAATTTATTTAGTATTTTCAGAAACTTTAAAAACTTTATAAAATTGGCTATATCGAAAAACAATCTGATGATGGGAAAGTGTGTACATTTTGATATAGATGTGTGTAAATTGATAATTTTAGGTTTATTTATAAATAAACCAATCTTTCAACAAGTGAAGCTTTTTCATAATTACACCTTTATGTCAAAATAAGTAATAACTCTGCGGAAAAAAATATATGTATTTTTCGATGATTTCCAAAACTCACTTCATTATAAATCATTTACATTGATATTAAAGTTTAAATTAAGTAGAGTGATATTTTTAAAATCGAATTTTAAAAACGATAAATTTTAATTAGCACCTAATTTAAAAACTTAAACGTATATTAAATCTCATTAAAAAAAATGTAACCATTTTTTTATCATTATTGGATTTTGAATGTTTAATCCAAGCAACGGGAAACCTATATAATTACTACTCGATTACCAGATTAAGTAAAAGATACATCTGATTTTTTAATTTCTACTATAAGAAAATATAATGAAACTTTTTCCTGTCTATTCCTATTATAGCAATAAATTAAATTAAATCGCACTAAAAAAAAAACAATGGTTAGTTTATTTCTTAATTTACTTATAAAAACTATTTCAAAATTATAATATAAATTTAATGCATATATAATTTGAAAAAAATATAATCCAATAGTTTAAAAAAAATATATAAAAAGGAATTCAAAAATTAAATGGTTGAGATATAATATTTTAATGAATCTTATGAACAATTATTATTTCAAATTTATGAATTAAAAACGATAAAAAAATTTCAAATTTATTGATATCTAAATACTAAATATAATTTAAAATATGAAATAGCCAACATATACCCAATGGTTAAATTAAACATTTTTCCCTCGCAATTTTGGTGATTTTTAAGATAAATAATTCGGAAAAATGAAAAATTTGTTGCTGAATTCTTATTTTATTCGAAATTATCTAATCCTATGGAATATTTTTAAATTAATCGAGTATTAAAGTCCAACCATTATATAAATATGAATACTTTTATATAACTATTTATATACAGTTCCAAAATCGAAGAAAATTAATTGCTTTCATGTAAATGCGCATAAAAATAGTAATTTTTATTAAGTTTTTTTGGGAATTTTCATAGAACTGCATTAATTTTGATTTATTTAAAAAATATCATCTATTTATCCCATACTCCAACCAAATAGTCCAACTTCTTCAGTGGCCTATTGGTAGCGAAGCTGATTAAATTTACTCAAAAAAAAATTCATATTATCATTAAAAAAGGTTTTTTAATTCATATTAAGACTTTAACTAACCCTTTCCTGTTCCAAATTAATATATCTTTCTTATTTTTGAATATCATTGATTTCAACCCGACTAATTATCAGGACTTTCAGATAATATAAAAATAATATTTGAGGGGTGAAAAAAAAAAGGTTTAAAAAAAATCACCGTTGCCTTGAAAGAGTTAATTGAAGATTTTTTTTAAAACTTTTTACGATTTTTTTTTCTTAAAACATATTTTTAATCAAAAGATGATAAGTTTGGATTTATAATAATTAAAATTTAATGATTTATCAGAAATAAAATAAATAATAACTAAAAATAATTATTTTTAGTTATTTTAATTCAATTTTAATTTCTTTCATATTTTTTTCATAAATAGCTTATTATTCACAAAAAAAATTCCAGAATACATTTAAAATCATTTAATATTTTCGAATTTTAATTTTAAAAATCCCGTTTATTATTGATATTTTCTCAATTCCAGAAATTCAATTTGGCCAAATTATAGTATCTTTGTCTCGCATTTATATTAATAATGATTTCATATTTTTTAAAAATGGTAATATATAGTATTTTTTAATTCAAAAGTAAGGTTTGATCATCTTTCGATTTATAATTATTTTACGGTTGTTTTCTTTACAGGAAAAAAATCTGGAATGTGTAGATAGAGTCTGGAAAATACAGAAAATTCGATTGAAAATATATCCTTTTGTATTCTTTTTTTTTTTAACCGAAGCTTTAAACAAAAATCCACAAAAATATTCATAGTTGCTATTAAATCATTTTTTATCGATTTTAATGTTGATTTCATAATATTATGATCGTTTAATTGGCTTGATTATGCGTTTTTAAAAAAAATATGCAAAAATATCCCTCATTCTTTCGTATGAGAGTTTTTCTGATTCAAATTTAACTATTGCGTAGGGAAAAAAAATACTCAAATTTAACTTTCTTAAATTAATCTTCTAAGCAAGATATTCAATTTATTCTAAAAAAAATTAATGATATAATTAAGCTTTTCCAAAATTTGAATGTTGGTTTTGGTGGCGTTTAAAGAAGTGGAAAATAAAAATTTCTTCACTGAAAAAAAATTATTAAGTAAAAAAAATTAAATTTAGCTAATGAATAAAAAAATTATATTATCGCCGCTGCTTCATAAAGAAAATGTAATCTAATTAACCAAAATTGAAGTTAATTTACTATATTAGTCAAAAAAATATTTATTTTGTGTGTAATAAAAATTTATCGCAAAAAAAATATCCATTGATCCTTATTTTAATGATTTCTAAAAGTGATGAGGAATAATAAATCCATAAAGATTGGGAGATTATTTTTAAATTCAGGCTTTTTTTTACTAGATGAACCATTGATCAAATAACTAATTAAGTTTTTTGGGCGAATTATTATTCTTGCTAGCCAATAAATTTATTAGTATTAGCAATCAATAATTAGGCTACTCGATTCATTCCAATTGAATTAAACTAATTCTTTCCAATCGATTTATTCACCAAAATAATCAAATATTTTATAATTTCTACATTTACTAATTATTAAAGTAGTAATAATTTAATATTAAAGCGTCTGAATTAATAAAGAATCTCCCAATTAGAAAAAAAATTCATTTTCGAAATTAATTGAAATTGAATATATCAAAACGCATTTCTAAATTTCTATTAAACAAAAAACAAATTTATAATTATTTGACTGTATCACAATTAAGGAAGTATATTTATGCTCTATGAAAATGAATTGACAATTAAGCGATTTATTATTAAAAACAACCACTAATTATCTAATTAGTCCGTTTTAACGAATTGGATACATTAAAAAAATAAATATTATGGAGCTTTAAGGGTTTCAGGACTATTAACCTATTTCAATCTGACCTACTATTTTTACCGCCTTAAAATTTCACCTACTGCCCAATTGGTCTACTTTATATTTTGGATATCATCAAATCAACATATCTAAAAATTTTCAAATCGCTAAATTAACCTATTCGTAGATACACCTACCTTACAATTGACCCATTTACAGGTTGGCTTCCTATTTTATCGTATTTTTAATTTGACCTATTAATATATTTGATTAGAATAAAAGCTCGTAAAGTAAATTATCCTCCAAAAATCAAAACTTTAGAAAAAGATATTATATTTTGAGGGTTTTAGTCACTAAGCAACATATTTTAAATTCTAACCGTGTACCTGAATTTCACTTAATTGCAATTAGAATATTTCTCCAGATATATATTGATTATATGTCAACAAAATACAAAATTATGAACTATGACATATTTTTTCACCCAAAAATGAGGGCATGATCCTATCTTAGATATTAGACAATATTGGTGAATTTTATGGCGTCTTATTCAAATTATTAGATCCCCAAGAACCATAATATTCAAATCCCCTATCTATTTAATTTATATTTATGGGTGCATATTTCTACTAAAAAATTTGAATTTGCATTTGGGAATAACTTTTAAATCGAGTATAATTATAATTAAAGTAACTAAAAATGATCTTATTCTTATTTTTAAATAAAACCTTAAAAAAAAGAAAAATATTAGAAGATTAATATTATATAAATTTATAAGGAAAATAAAATAAAATACAACCAGAAATTTAAAATAACGATTCAATTCTATTTATAATAATAGCAACATATATGAAAGTTAATATAAATCCAAAAAATCTATTATTACAAGGCATTTATTCATAAAATATTGAAATTTAGGATATAATATTGGGTATTAAATACTTATTCTGATTACTTGAACATATAGTATTAGTTAATTTATCACCTACTCAATATTTTGGAGTAAGAGGATACGCCCCAAATTTTATAAAAATATGCAGAAATATCTTTATATTTTATTCCCGTATTATATTTAATCATACAGAGTTTTTAAAACATCGCTTTAACTTAGCCGTAGTCTTTAAATAAGTAAGGGTGAATGATAAAAATTTTTTAAAGTGCTGCTTAAACCATTTATAAATACAATCTTTGTATACTTATATCAAATTAGTTATGCGATATTCAGTTACACGGTTAGAATTTAAAATATGTTGCTTAGTGACTAAAACCCTCAAAATATAATATCTTTTTCTAAAGTTTTGATTTTTGGAGGATAATTTACTTTACGAGCTTTTATTCTAATCAAATATATTAATAGGTCAAATTAAAAATACGATAAAATAGGAAGCCAACCTGTAAATGGGTCAATTGTAAGGTAGGTGTATCTACGAATAGGTTAATTTAGCGATTTGAAAATTTTTAGATATGTTGATTTGATGATATCCAAAATATAAAGTAGACCAATTGGGCAGTAGGTGAAATTTTAAGGCGGTAAAAATAGTAGGTCAGATTGAAATAGGTTAATAGTCCTGAAACCCTTAAAGCTCCATAATATTTATTTTTTTAATGTATCCAATTCGTTAAAAC